>CM038143.1:112711400-112947913 GCA_021437245.1 Aegilops speltoides
GCTCGATCTCACTTCCCTCGCTCGAGCTCTCTAACCTAGCGCCGCCGCTACTCTCCATCGCTGCCAGTGAGGAAGAGCTTCACTGCTTCGACCTCGTCGCCGTCGTACTCGCGCCGGCCGCGGAAATCTTCACCTCTGTTGCCATCATAACTTTCTCTCACCACCCAATTAGGGCGTGGGAGATCTGAACTGACAAACTTCTCCAATTCTACTCCCAGTTCGTCGTGTTCTTCATCAAGGGTCATTAAAATCTAATTTTACCGCCCTTGTTGATTCTGATGATTTCCACAAAATCTTCAAAAGGTGTTTATTCTTCAAGTTCCCTATCGTTAAACACCGAGTTGCATCTGTTCTTGATTTGTTTCTCTAAGCTATGTTTTTCTTCAAGATTCCTCAATTATGTCAGTTTTCTAATCTATACAACTCTGGAACCTAAGTCAAGAACACTTAGTGAAATTCCTCAAGACTCCCCTGGTCATAATCCTCAAACTTCATTCTTTAAAAAAAACTGAGAACACATATGACCTCTCCAAATTCTTCACACCTATACTCTGTTCACAGGTACACATGTCCGCTGCTGAATCACTAGGTTCTCATCAGCTTAACTCATTTGCAACATTCCTTGAAGACAAATTGCATACCTCCTCAGAAACTTTGGTATTTACAAGTTCCTCAGGTAAAGAACATGGTTGATGGTAAACGTCCTCAGAAAGGAGGAAAGAGGCCAAGCGTCAAGCCAAGTTGGCTAAAATGGCTAAGGAAGCAGTGAAGAAATTCAATGAAGATTCTGCTGCTGCTGCTGAGGCCTCTGCTAGCAAGCCCAAGAAGGCCATACAATCAGCTGTGAAGCCGAGTTCCTCAGCTGCAATGCCCTCAAGGCCAAGTTCTTCAAAGCCCTCACGGCCTATTCTTCAAGCAACCTCTTCAAATGCAGCTCCAACTCCCTCAGTTGCAAAATCCTCAGCTATAGCTGCAAAGTCCTCTGCACCTCTGCATCTTGCCACGTGCCAACGAACTACTGGAATCTCTATGTCTTCAGAAGCCTCTGCAAGTTCCTCAGCTTCATCACAATCCTCAACAGGTGAGGGGGTCCTGATTATTGGGTCCTCAAGGAGCTGGCCTATGTGACATGGGCCGGACTGACGGGCCATGGAGATACAAGACAGAAGGCCTTTTCCCGTGTCCGGATGGGACTCTCCTTTGCGTGGATGACAAGCTTGGCGGCCGAATGTGTAGTTTCCTTCCTCCGTAAACTGACTTTGTATAGCCCTAGCCCCCTCCGGTGTCTATATAAACCGGAGGGTTTAGTCCGTAGGGGCAATCACAATCATACAGGCTAGACATCTAGGGTTTAGCCATTATGATCTCGAGGTAGATCAACTCTTGTAACCCCTATACTCATCAAAGTCAATCAAGCAGGAAGTAGGGTATTACCTCCAATAAGAGGGCCCGAACCTGGGTAAACCTCATGTCCCCCACCTCCTGTTACCTTTGAACCTTATACGCATAGTTTGGGACCCTCTATCCGAGATATGCAGGTTTTGACACCGACATTGGTGCTTTCATTGAGAGTTCCTCTGTGTCGTCGACAGAAGAGTTGATGGCTCGCCTTGTCATCAAGGACAACATCACTTCCGGAGGAGCCCTAGCTTTAGGGCAAACCCTCCGGCTTGGCAGCTTCACCATGGGCGCTCGTTTGGCCGTTAAGCCAGAGGCAACCCAACTCGTCACCAAAAATCGCCTTCGCGTCGGCCCTGAATACTCTGGCAAGATGGATCCGGCAGATGTATCGGCCTTAAACGAACTGCTAGATCGCATCAGCGCCCTGGGGGTCGTAACCGACTATGATCGGATTGGGCTTAAACCCAATCAGAGAAAAATCAGATCTCTACCGATCACCCATCATGTGGAAATTGTGGAGGAACAAGCCGATAATGACTCTTCCCCTATGTTGAGAACAAAGTATGTTTGGGTTTCCGAGCTCCGAGAACCGGACTCCCATCTTCTGGAAGACACTTCTGGTCCTCCGAACATGGAATCGGGCATCCGGCCTAAAAATGCACTGGACGCTCCAAAGCCCAGGCCTGTAACCTCGGAAATTCTTCAGAATCCGGACTTCACAATGGGTCAGGGTTTAGATTTAAGCCCGCCCACCCACCACAAGCAATATTCCCCAAGCAACTCTGGCCCTCCGGACATATGTGACTTAATGTACATGCGACAGCAGCCTTAGGAAATAGTCCACCACTTTTGGGCCAGATTCCTACTTGTTAAAAACAAGATCAAAGATTGTTCCGACGACGACTCAATCCCGGTATTTTGCAACAATTGCACGGATGAAGGAATCCTTAATGCCCCCAACCACTGTCACGTACTGCATTTGCAGATTTGGCACACATAGTACAGAAGTACTACACAATGGAAAGTGCCTGGAAAACCCAGACAGCCCGACGGGAAACCTAATCATCATCCCGTGGACAAGAAAATCAATCCCCTTACGGGGCATAGAACTGTCCTCGAGGAATGGCTCGACAAGCCCTGTCAAATTCACATGACGCCGAACAATGAACCAACGCATAGCCTTTGAGCATGTTGGATATTCCGGCAAGTGGCCAAGAGCGATGAGGGTATCCTGACCAACAACACCCATAGAACTACTCTTCGGAGGACAATGATCTCAAAGTATTCACGGTCTTCAAGACCTTTTCATCAAATAATCGACGCAAAAGGGCACCTCGCTGAAGTCTGCCAGGTGGCAGCAGTAAATCCTTGGAATGACACGGCAATCACTTTCAACGTTGATGACGAACCAAGAGCCTACTCAGTCCGGGCACCAGCCGCTTTCGTCGTAAACCCAATCGTGGACGGCTTTTGGCTCACAAAAGTGCTAATGGACGGCGGTAGCGGACTAAACCTCATCTATGAGGACACGCATTGAGCAAATTAACACAACCTTTTGTGGTATTATCCCTAGTCGGGAAGCAAAATGCTCGGGAAAAATCAAACTCGACGTGGTATTCGGCACGCTGGAGAACTACAGGTCCGAAGAGTTACTCTTCCATGTGGCACCTTTCAACAGCGGGTATCATGCCTTGCTGGGGCGAGACACATTCACGCGCTTCCAAGTCATACCCCATTACAGGTATATGAAGCTCAAAATGCCCGGGCCCAATGGAGTTATCACTATCACCAGTGATCCGTACATAGCACTCCACGTCAAAAACAAAACTGCCTCTCTGGCCCTTGAAGCATTATCCGAGGCCCTTGCTGCCGAAGAATTAACCACTCTATGTTCTACAGTAGATCGGGACGATGTAATCATTGATAAGGGACCCAAATCTACTTCGTTCAAGCCAGCAGACAAAATAGTCAAATTTCAAGTCCGCCCGACGGACCCCAAGAAAACAGCTTCCATTGGGGCACAACTGGATCCGACGGTCGACGCTGCATTACGCGCATTCCTGCATGAGAACTGGGACATTTTTTCCTGGCATAGCCAGGTATCCCACGAAGATTGGCCGAGCATAGTCTCAATGTACTGAAAGGATACAAACCAGTTGTAAGAGCATATTTATCTCCAAGATGTTTTGGTGATTGATGACAATGATTTTGCGGACTAATCGTGTGTGTTAAGTTCTTTCAGAGATTCATCCATTGGCACGAGACGATTACCTACCCTCGGTGTTCTATTCAAGATGGTGTAGCTCCTTCGTTTCGTTGTTGGTGGACTAGTTTCGTAGGAGTCACCGTACTATCAAGAGGGGATCCGCTTTGGTAAGGCTAGGGTGGAATCAACACGTACACATCCATATAACACGCGATGTTTTCCTTCCGCTTCATTGAAGCTGCCTTTCCCTCCGTACCTGCTCCGTCCTATCCCAGCGGTAGTACCGCGGTCCTCAGCGGTAGTACCGCCGAAGCTCGTCAAGCGGTAGTACCGCTCCCAGAGCGGTAGTACCGCTTGTGGTCTTCAGCCGTAGTACCGCAGTGGTTCCGGGCTACTACCGCCTCGACTCGAGCCTGATGTTTTTCGTGTCGGGTTTTGCGGTACTAGGAGCGGTAGTAGTGGCGGTAGTACCGCTCCGAGCGGTAGTACCGCTCTTTCTCCCGCGGTAGTACCGCTCTGGGGCCAGGACCCTGACCTCCTCGTCAGCGCGGCAGTACTGCTGGGTGGGAGCGGTAGTACCGCTCTTCAGCGATAGTACCGCCCTGCCCAAGCGGTAGTACCGCTCTGTGCGTGGCTGTTCAGTGGGGTAACGGTTGGATTGGTTCCCCCACTATATATAGGTGTCTTCTTCCCCAATGTTGGCCTACCTCTTTCCCCCAAAGCTCCATTGTTGCTCCAAGCTCCATTTTCGCCCGATCTCTCTCCCTAGCCAATCAAACTTGTTGATTTGCTCGGGATTGCTGAAAGGCCCGATCTACACTTCCACCAAGAGAAATTTGATTCCCTCTCTTATCCCTAGCGGATCTTGTTACTCTTGGGTGTTTGAGCACCCTAGACGGTTGAGGTCAGCTCGAAGCCATACTCCATTGTGGTGAAGCTTCGTGGTGTTGTTGGGAGCCTCCAATTGTTGTGGAGATAGCCCCAACCTTGTTTGTAAAGGTTCGGTCGCCGCCTTCAAGGGCACCAATAGTGGAATCACGGCATCTCGCATTGTGTGAGGGCGTCAGGAGAATACGGTTGCCCTAGTGGCTTCTTGGGGAGCATTGTGCCTCCACACCGCTCTAACGGAGACGTACTTCCCCTTAAAAGGAAGGAACTTCGGTAACACATCCTCGTCTCCACCGGCTCCACTCTTGGTTATTTTGTGCCTTTACTCTTGCAAGACTACTTGTGTTGTATCCCTTGCTTGCTTATGTGCTAGTTGTTTTTGCATCATATAGGTTGCTCACATAGTTGCATATCTAGACAACCTATTTTGTTGCAAAGTTTAAATTGGTAAAGAAAAGCTTAAAAATTGTTAGTTGCCTATTCACCCCCCTCTAGTCAACCATATCGATCCTTTCAATTGGTATCAGAGACTCGTCTCTTTTTAAGGACTTTACTATCCGAAGAGTATGGTTGACGTTGTAGATGATGTGGGAGAGCACTCCAGTGCGAATCCGACATCATCTACGGGAGATGGGGGTAACTCGATCTCACGTGAGGAATTCAATGTGGCGTTGGACACATTGAAAACCTCCATGACGACCGAGGTCAAGGACATGTTTAAGGATTTCTTAGAAGGGCTTAAACTTTCCACCGCGCGCGTGAAAGTGAGTGATCCCGCCAACACGGTGACGGATGCTAACCCCGACAAGGGGGAACTACTAGTGAGAAAGCTCCTATGTCTAGTGGTAAAAATGGCACCGGCATCTTTGCCCATGTGGAACCTCCAATTTATGGAGGGCCGATTCCCTCTACTCATTTAAATCATGCCGTTCCTCCTCCTAAGTATGAGAAACATGAAGATTTTGATTCTTGGGTTTATCGCTTCAAGCGTCATTTAAAACATGTGAATACTAACCTTTGGAGAATCATTGAAGAAGGTTTCTATCCTCATGACCCAAGCAACTTCACCCTTTGAGAAGCCGTGGATAATCAATTCAATGAGAGTGCTCTCTTCATCATCCAAGATGCAATTCTTCCCGAAGATCTCCCTCATCTTTGACCTCATGCCATGGCTAAGGATGCATGGAAATGCGTTGTGTCTCTCTATCGAGGAAGTGCTAGCATTCAACGCTCCAACTATGAAGTGGTGCAAGATGAAGCCGATGAGTTTGCAATGAAAGAAGATGAAGAACCTCGTGAGCTCTTTCGAAGAGTGACCAACTCGCAGTCTCACTCCGAGATCATGGAAGCAAGGACACGGATGACAATTCGATCAAGCGCAAATTCCTCAAGGCCATGATGCCCTACAATAAGGCCATGTCCTCCGTCATTCCTCAAAGACCGGACTTCCACTCCATGACCTCAAGTGAAGTGTTGGATGAGTTCGTTGCAATGAGCATCTTGGACAAGACCGCCGACAATGCGGTGCTCCATTCTCAAAGGGCAAAGAAGCCCAACCTTGATTTGAAGGCCAAGGTTATTATGGAAGAAGAGGAAGAAGTGGAAGATGAGGAGAGCAACCCCGAAGACACCAAATATGATTATCATGAACACATGGCCCTTGCTTCAAGACAATTTTGGAGCAAGAAGAATACAAGACCCAACTTCAACAAGAACAACTCAAGCGGCGTCAAGGGCAAGCAACGAGTTAGAACGTGCTTCAACTGTGGCAATGTGAGCCATTTCGTTGCGGATTGTCCTTACGAGAAGTGGGAAGACAATGGTGGCAAGTTCATTCGAAAGGACAAAGCCAAGTCCTTCCCCAACAAGAACAACTTCGCCAAGAAGACTCCCACACGTGGGTTGGTGGTTCAAGAAGAATGCCAAGAGGATGACGACGATGATGAAAATGGAGAAGCGATGGCCATGGCGTTCGTTGCCATTGCTACTCCTCCACGGGTGTCTCTCTTTGATTCACCCAACGAGAACATCACCGCCAAGTGCCTCATGGCTAAAGCTTCAAATAAGGTAACCCCCAACATCAAAACCACCATCATCACTAATCCCTCCTTGGAGGATTGCATTGATGAACATGATGGGTCTAATGAGGAAGTGAATGAATTTGAGTCTTTTATGAGTAAGCTCAAGGGCAAGTCCAAGAAGCATTTTGTTGCTCTCTTGGAACAACTTGGTGAGGCCAATGACATGATCGACGCTCACGAAGAAACCATCTCTAAGATGGAAGGTCATAGTCATGACTATGCCGATAAGATATTGGATCTCTCTAATGCTCTTGAGGAAGAGCGTGTTCATCGTTTGACTTTTGAGGAGTCACAGAACGATGACCAGCTAAGTTAAAGAAAGATCTTGATCATGCTCTTGTCGTGTCTCGTGTGCTAACCTCCGAGAAGGATAAACTTGGGGTTGATCATGCTAGACTCAAAGAGGAGTTTGAGATACTTGACAAGGCCCACAAGGTCTTGAAGGGTGCTCATGCTAACCTCAAGGAGTCTCATGCTTAACTCCAAGTTAAGATAACCAAGGAAAAGGCCACCTTCCCTCATATGGTATTAATTGATAATGCATGTGCTACTAACCCATGTTGTGAGCATGTGCATCTTGTGGAGGAGAATGCCAAATTGAAGGATCAACTTGAGAAAGGCCTTGTGACATGCATTCAAGGTGAGAAGAACCTCAACGACCTTTTGAGCAATCAAAAGGAAGTTGTGGCCAAGGAAGGAATTGGGTTTGCACCCAAGTCCAAGAGCAAGAAGAAGAAGAATGACAAGACCAAACGTCCTCCTCCTCTCAAGCAAAATTTTGTGAAAGAGGGAGAGGGTGCTCCTAAGGAGAAGAAGGAAAAAGTGAAGGGAGTTGACGTCCAAAAGGGCAAAACCATTTCCTCCAACAAAGCCGGCGACTTTAACCCGTCATATGTGTTGTGCCGTGCGAGTGATGGACATGTTTATGCTAAATTTGTTGGTTCTCCTTATGAGTACATTGAGTGGTCTATTTGGGTTCCTAAGACCCTTGTTACTAACATCAAAGGACCCATTACTAAATGGGTACCTAAAACCAAGCATTGATCTCTTGTAGGTGTTTGCTTCCGGTGGGGGGATCATGGTTGCTTGATAGTGGAGCAACAAATCATATGACCGGAAGCAAGGACTTGGTGGTCGACATGCAAAAGATTCCATCTATGCCCACCAATGTTGAGTGGGGTGATGCCTCACATTCTAAGGTATTGGGTCTTGGCAAGGTTTTCATTTCTCATGATCTAAGGATCGAGAAAGTCATGCTTGTTGAGTCCCTTGCATACAATTTCCTTTCCGTTCATCAACTTGCACTCATGGGTTTTGCTACTTTCTTTGACATTGATACTGTGGCCCTCTTGTGAAGCAAGACTCTTAAAGTAGCCTTTGTTGGGCATGTCGAGAACGGTCTCTATGTGATTAACTTTTCAGAGCGACCCACTAAGACTGCGACATGCCTAATGGCTAAAGTTGACGTGGGATGGCTTTGGCATCGCCGTTTATTACGTCAATATGAGATCTTTGCAAAGTCTTCTCAAGGGGGACCATGTCCGTGGACTAACAAATGTTAGTTTTGCCAATGATTGTGCTTGCAGTGCTTGTATTGAAGGAAAGCTTCATGAGAAGGCTCACCCTCCCTCGACCATCATCTACTCGAAGAGACCCTTGGAGCTCCTTCACATGGATCTCTTTGGGCCTCCATCTTTTGATAGTCTTGGAGGTAGAAAGTATTTTGCTTGGTGATTGTGGATGATTATTCAACATACACTTGGGTATACTTCTTGAAGAGGAAGATTGAGACTCAACAAACTATCATCAACTTTGCAAATGAAGCTCAACGTCAACATAATGCAAAGATCTTGACAATCAGAAGTGACAACGGCACCGAGTTCAAGAACTACACCTTGGATGAGTTTCTTAGTGATGAGGGGATCAAGCACCTATATGCTGCTCCATATACCCCTCAACAAAATGGTGTTGCGGAGAGGAAGAACCGGACGTTGATGGATGCGGCTAGGACCATGATGGCGGAGTTCAAGTCTCCATACAACTTTTGGGCCGAAGCCATCAACACCGCATGTCATGCATCCAATCGGCTCTATCTCCGCAAAGGCTTGAACAAGACTCCTTATGAGATACTCACCGGCAACAAGCCCAACCTCAAGTACTTCCGGGTGTTCGGTTGTCAATGTTTCATTCTCAAGAAAGGTGTTCGTTTGTCTAATTTTGAGGGTAGAGCTCATGAGGGCATATTTGTTGGTTATGCTACAAACTCTCATGCTTACCGTGTTCTCAACAAGTCCACCGGGCTCATTGAGGAGACGTGTAACATGGAGTTTGACGAAAATAACGGCTCCCAAGTGGAGCAATGTGGTACTTGTGATGTAGGTGATGAAATTCCTCCCCAAGCCATAAGAAGAATGGGTATTGGTCATATTCTACCCATTGAGGAACCCCTTGTGGCCGAAGGAGAAGGACAATGCTCCATTGAAGTGGAGCCATCACCTCCCCAAGACCCACACGGTTCCAAAGAACAAAGTGAAGGCCCTCAACCTCGTGAACAAGACCAAGGGCAAGATCAACCTCAAGATGGTGGTGAACCTCTAAATGATGCCCAAGGTCAAGTTCTCCCCCTCGAGCGAGTTCAAGATCATGACCAAGCTCAAGATCAAGAAGAAGCTCAAGACGACGCTCAAGATGATCAAGTTAACCCTCCTCCTTCCACACCCGAGGAGGAATTAGAGCGTCGTGCCGTGAAGATTGCTTCCAAGCTCACCACCCAAGGCCATCTCATGGAAAATGTGGTTGGAAGCCTAAGAAAGGGGGTAAGCACTCGTAGACAATTAGCAAACAATTGTGAACATCACGCGTTTGTCTCTTGTGTTGAATCCCAAAAGGTCTATGAGGCGCTCGAAGACTCGGATTGGCTCAATGCCATGCATGAAGAACTCACCAACTTCGAGTACAACAAGGTGTGGAGATTGGTGCCAAGGCCATCGGTGGACCACAACGTCATTGGAACCAAGTGGATTTTCAAGAACAAGCAAGATGCTCATGGGAACATCGTTCGCAACAAGGCAAGATTGGTAGCACAAGGCTACTCCCAAGTCGAGGGTATCGACTACAGTGAAACCTTTGCTCCCGTTGCTCGTCTTGAATCCATATGTTTGTTGATTGCTTATGCTTCCCATCACAACTTTAAGTTGCAACGAATGGATGTGAAAAGTGAAGGAAATATGCCCTAGAGGCAATAATAAAGTTATTATCTATTTCCTTATTTCATGATAAATGTTTATCATTCATGCTAGAATTGTATTAACTGGAAACATAATACATGTGTGAATACATAGACAAACATAGTGTCACTAGTATGCCTCTACTTGACTAGCTCATTAATCAAAGATGGTTATGTTTCCTAACCATAGGCATGTGTTGTCATTTGATTAACGGGATCACATCATTAGGAGAATGATGTGATTGACATGACCCATTCTGTTAGCCTAGCACTTGATCGTTTTGTATGTTGCTATTGCTTTCTTCATGACTTATACATGTTCTTGTAACTATGAGATTATGCAACTCCCGTTTATCGGAGGAACACTTTGTGTGCTACCAAACGTCACAACGTAACTAGGTGATTATAAAGGAGCTCTATAGGTGTCTCTAAAGGTACATGTTGGGTTGGCGTATTTCGAGATTAGGTTTTGTCACTCCGATTGTCGGAGAGGTATCTCTGGGCCCTCTCGGTAATGCACATCACTATAAGCCTTGCAAGCAATGTAGCTAATGAGTTAGTTACGGAATGATGCATTACGTAACGAGTAAAGAGACTTGCCGGTAACGAGATTGAACTAGGTATTGGATACCGACGATCGAATCTCGGGCAAGTAACATACCGATGACAAAGGGAACAACGTATGTTATTATGCGGTTTGACCGATAAAGATCTTCGTAGAATATGTAGGAATCAATATGAGCATCCAGGTTCCGTTATTGGTTATTGACCGAGAATAGTTCTAGGTCATGTCTACATAGTTCTCGAACCCGTAGGGTCCGCACGCTTAACATTACGATGACAATTTTATTATGAGTTTATAAGTTTTGATGTACCGAAGGAGTTCGGAGTCCCGGATAAGATCGGGGACATGACGAAGAGTCTCGAAATGGTCGAGACGTAAAGATTGATATATTGGACGACTATATTCGGAGTTCGGAAAGGTTCCGAGTGATTCGGGTATTTTTCGGAGTACCGGAGAGTTACGGGAATTCGCCGGGGAGTATATGGTCCTTACTGGGCCATACGGGAATAGAGAGAGGCCAAAAGGAAGGAGGCATGCGCCCCCCTCTGGTACGAATTGGACAAGGGGCGCAACCCCCTTTTCCTTCTTCCTCTCCCCCTCTTTCCCCTTCTCCTACTCCAACAAGGAAGGAGGGAGTCCTACTCCCGGTGGGAGTAGGACTTCCCTTGGCGCGCCCCTCCTAGGCTGGCCGCCCCCTCCGCCTTGCTCCTTTATATACAGGGGCATGGGGGCACCTCTAGACACACAAGTTGATCATTGTGATCGTTCCTTAGCCGTGTGCGGTGCCCCCCTCCACCATATTCCACCTCGGTCATATCGTTGCGGTGCTTAGGCGAAGCCCTGCGTCGGTAGAACATCATCATCGTCACCATGCCATCATGCTAACGGAACTCATCCCCGACACTTTGCTGGATCGGAGTCCGGGGATCGTCATCGAGCTGAACGTGTGCTGAACTCGGAGGTGCCGTACGTTCGGTACTTGGATCAGTCGGATCATGAAGACGTACGACTACATCAACCGTGTTGTCATAACGCTTCCGCTTATGGTCTATGAGGGTACGTGGACAACACTCTCCCCTCTCGTTGCTATGCATCACCATGATCTTGCGTGTGCGTAGGAAATTTTTTGAAATTACTACGTTCCCCAACAGTGGCATACGAGCCTGGTTTTATGCGTTGATGTTATATGCACGAGTAGAACACAAGTGAGTTGTGGGCGATACAAGTCATACTGCTTACCAGCATGTCATACTTTGGTTCAGCGGTATTGTTGGATGAAGCGGCCCAGACCGACATTACGCGTACGCTTACGTGAGACTAGTTTTACCGCCGTGCTTTGCACACAGGTGACTAGCGGGTGTCAGTTTCTCCAACTTTAGTTGAACCGAGTGTGGCTACGCCCGGTCCTTGCGAAGGTTAAAACAACACCAACTTGACAAACTATCGTTGTGGTTTTGATGCGTAGGTAAGAACGGTTCTTGCTAAGCCCGTAGCAGCCACGTAAAACTTGCAACAACAAAGTAGAGGACGTCTAACTTGTTTTTGCAGGGCATGTTGTGATGTGATATGGTCAAGACGTGATGAGATATAAGTTGTTGTATGAGATGATCATGTTTTGTTGAAGTTATCGGCAACTGGCAGAAGCCCTATGGTTGTCTCCTTGTTGCATAAAGATGCAAGTGCCAAATAATTGCTTTACTTTATCGCTATGCGATAGCAATAGTTGCAAGAGCAATAGTTGGCGAGACGACCATGTGACGACACATTGATATAGATCAAGATGATGAAGATCATGGTGTCGTGCCGGTGACGATAGAGATCATGACATTACTTTGGAGATGGAGATCAAAGGCGCAAGATGATCATGGCCATATCATATCTCATATTTTGATTGCATATGATGTTTATCTGTTATACATCTTATTCTGTTTTGTTTGATGGTAGCATTTTAAGATGATCTCTCACTAAAAATTATCAAGAAGTGTTCTCCTTGAGTATGCACCGTTGCGAAAGTTCTTCGTGCTGAGACACCACGTGATGATCGGGTGTGATAGGCTCTACGTTAAAATACAACGGGTGCAAAACAGTTGCACACGCGGAATACTCAGGTTAAACTTGACGAGCCTAGCATATAACAGATATGGCCTCGGAACATGGAGACCGAAAGGTCGAACGTGAATCATATAGTAGATATGATCAACATAGTGATGTTCACCATTGAAAACTACTCCATCTCACGTGATGATCGGACATGGTTTAGTTGATTTGGATCACGTGATCACTTAGATGACTAGAGAGATGTCTATCTAAGTGGGAGTTCTTAAGTAATATGATTAATTGAACTTTAATTTATCATGAACTTAGTCCTGGTAGTATTTTGCAAATTATGTTATAGATCAATAGCTCGCGTTGTTGCTTTCATATGTTTATTTTGATATGTTCCTAGAGAAAACTGTGTTGAAAAATGTTAGTAGCAATGATGCGGATTGGATCCATGATCTGAGGTTTATCCTCATTGCTGCACAGAAGAATTATGTCCTTGATGCACCGCTAGGTGACAAACCTATTGCAGGAGCAGGTGCAGACGTTATGAACTTTTGGCTAGCTCAATATGATGACTACTTGATAGTTTAGTGCACCATGCTTAACGGCTTAGAATCGGGACTTCAAAGATGTTTTGAACGTCATGGACCATATGAGATGTTCCAAGAATTGAAGTTAATATTTCAAGCAAATACCTGAGTTGAGAGATATGAAGTCTCCAACAAGTTCTATAGCTAAAAGATGGAGGAGAATCGCTCAACTAGTGAGCATGTGCTTAGATTGTCTGGGTACTTCAATCGCTTGAATCAAGTGGGAGTTAATCTTCCAGATAAGATAGTGATTAACAGAATTCTCTAGTCACCATCACTAAGTTACTAGAACTTCATGATGAACTATAGTATGCAAAGGATGGCGAAAACGATTCTCGAGCTCTTCGTGATGTTGAAATCAACGAAGGTAGAAATCAAGAAAGAGCATCAAGTGTTGATGATTGACAAGACCACTAGTTTCAAGAAAAGAGCAAAGGAAAAGAAAGGGAAACTTCAAGTAGAATGGCAAACAAGTTGTCACTCCCATGAAGAAGACCAAAGCTGGACCAAAGCCTGAAACTGAGTGCTTACACTGCAAAGGAAATGGTCACTAGAAGCAGAAATGCCCTGAATATTTGGTGGATAAGAAGGATGGCAAAGTGAACAAAGGTATATTTGATATACAGGTGTTTGATGTGTGCCTTACTAGTGTTTATAGTAGCCCCTGAGTATTTGATACTTGTTTAGTTGCTAAGATTAGTAACTCGAAACAGGAGTTACATAATAAACAGAGACTAGTTGAAGGGGAAGTGACGATGAATGTTGGAAGTAGTTCCAAGATTGATATGATCATCATCGCACACTCCCTATACTTTCGGGATTAGTGTTAAACCTAAATAAATGTTATTTGGCGTTTGCGTTGAGCATGAATATGATTTGATCATGTTTATTGCAATACGGTTATTCATTTAAAGTCAGAGAATAATTGTTGTTCTGTTTACATGAATAAAACCTTCAAATGGTCATACACCCAATGAAAATAGTTTGTTGGATCTCGATCGTAGTGATACACATATTCATAATATTGATGCCAAAAGATGCAAAGTTCATAATGATAGTGCAACTTATTTGTGGCACTGCCGTTTTGAGTCATATCGGTGTAAAGCACATGAAGAAACTCCATAAAGATGGATTTTAGGAATCACTTGGTTATGAATCATTTGATGCTTGCGAACCGTGCCTCATGGGCAAGATGACTAAAACGCCGTTCTCCAGAACTATGGAGCGAGCAACTGATTTGTTGGAAATCATACATACTGATGTTTGTGGTCCAATGAATATTAAGGCTCGTGGCAAGTATCGTTATTTTCTGACCTTCACAAGATGATTTGAGCAGATATGGGTATATCTACTTGATGAAACATAAGTCTGAAATAGTTGAAAGGTTCCAAGAATTTCAGAGTGAAGTGGAAAAATCATCGTAACAAGAAAATAAAGTTTCTGCGATCTGATCGTGGAGACGAATATTTGAGTTACAAGTTTGGTCTTCAATTAAAACCATGTGGAATAGTTTCACAGCTCATGCCACCTAGAACACCACAACGTTATGGTGTGTCCGAACGTCGTAACCGCGCTTTATTGGATATGGTGCGATCTATGATGTCTCTTACTGATTTACCACTATTGTTTTGGGGTTATGCATTAAAGACAGCTGCATTCACGTTAAAAGGGCACCATCTAAATCCGTTGAGACGACAGCATATGAACTGTGGTTTAGCAAGAAACCCAAGTTGTCGTTTCTTAAAGTTTGGAGCTGCGATGCTTGTGTGAAAAAGTTTCATCCTGATAAGCTCAAACCCAAATTGGAGAAGTGCATCTTCATAGAATACCCAAAGGAAACTGTTGTGTACACCTTCTATCACAGATCCGAAGGCAAGATATTCGTTGCTAAGAATGGATCCTTTCTAGAGAAGGAGTTTCTCTCGAAAGAAGTGAGTGGGAGGAAAGTAGAACTTGATGAGGTAACTATACCTACTCCCTTGTTGGAAAGTAGTTTATCACAGAAATCAGTTCCAGTGATTCCTACACCAATTAGTGAGGAAGTTCATGATGATGATCATGAAACTTCAGATCAAGTTGCTACCAAACCTCGTAGGTCTTCCAGAGTAAGATCCACACCAGAGTGGTGCAGTAATCATGTTCTGGAAGTCATGTTACTAGACCATGATGATCCTACGAACTATGAGGAAGCGATGATGAGCCCAGATTCCGCGAAATGGCTTGAGGCCATAAAATCTGAGATATGATCCATGTATGAGAACAAAGTATGGACTTTGATTGACTTGCTCGATGATCAGCAAGCCATGTTAAATAAATGGATCTTCAAGAGGAAGACGGACACTGATAGTAGTGTTACTATCTACTAAGCTCGACTTGTTGCAAAAGGTTTTCAACAAGTTCAAGGTGTTGAATACGATGAGATTTTCTCACTCGTATCGATGCTTAAGTCTGTCCGAATCATGTTAGCAATTGCCACATTTTATGAAATCTGGCAAATGGATGTCAAAACTGCATTCCTTAATGGATTTATTAAAGAAGAGTTGTATATGATGCAACCAGAAGGTTTTGTCAATCCTAAAGATGCTAACAAAGTGTGCAAGCTCCAGCAATCCATCAATGGACTGGTGCAAGCATCTCGGAGTTGGAATATATGCTTTGATGAGTTGATCAAAGCATATGGTTTTATACATACTTTTGGAATGGCCTATATTTACAAGAAAGTGAGTGGGAGCACTACAGCCTTTCTGATAAGTATATGTGAATGTCATATTATTAATTGGAAATGATGTAGAATTTTCTGGAAAGCATAAAGGAATGTTTGAAAGGAGTTTTTCAAAGAAAGACCTCGGTGAAGCTGCTTACACATTGAGCATCAAGATCTATATAGATAGATCAAGACGCTTGATAAGTTTTTTCAATGAGTACATACCTTGATAAGATTTTGAAGTAGTTCAAAATGGAACAGTCAAAGAAGGAGTTCTTGCCTGTGTTGCAAGGTGTGAAAGTGAGTAAGACTCAAATCCCGACCACGGCAGAAAATAGAAAGAGAATGAAAAGTCATTCCCTATGCCTCAGTCATAGGTTCTATAAAGTATGCTATGCTATGTACCAGACCTATTGTATACCTTGCTCTGAGTTTGGCAAAGGAATAAAATTTTGATCTAATAGTACATCATTGGACAGCGGTCAAGAATATCCTTAGTGAGGACTAAGGAAATATTTCTCGATAATGGAAGTGATAAAAGAGCTCGTCGTAAAACGTTACAACGATGCAAGCTTTTACACCAATCCAGATGACTCTAAGTCTCAATCTGGATACATATTGAAAGTGGGAGCAATTAGCTAGAGTAGCTCCGTGCAGAGAATTGTAGACATAGAATATTTGCAAAATACATACGGCTCTGAATGTGACAGACCCGTTGACTAAGCTTCTCTCACGAGCAAAACATGATCACACCTCAGTACTCTTAGGGTGTTAATCACATAGCTATGTGAACTAGATTATTGACTCTAGTAAACCCTTTGGGTGTTAGTCACATGACGATGTGAACTATGGGTGTTAATCATATACAGATATCAATATTAGTGTTAAATCACATGGCGATGTGAACTAGATTATTGACTCTAGTGCAAGTGGGAGACTGAAGGAAATATGCCCTAGAGGCAATAATAAAGTTATTATTTATTTCTTTATTTCATGATAAATGTTTATTGTTCATGCTAGAATTGTATTAACCGGAAACTTAATACATGTGTGAATACATAGACAAACATAGTGTCACTAGTATGCCTCTACTTGACTAGCTCATTAATCAAAGATGGTTATGTTTCCTAACCATAGACATGTGTTGTCATTTGATTAACGGGATCACATCATTAGGAGAATGATGTGATTGACATGACCCATTCCGTTAGCTTAGCACTTGATCATTTAGTACGTTGCTATTGCTTTCTTCATGACTTATACATGTTCCTGTAACTATGAGATTATGCAACTCCCATTTACCGGAGAAACACTTTGTGTGCTACCAAACGTCACAACGTCACTGGGTGATTATAAAGGAGCTCTACAGGTGTCTCTGAAGGTACATGTTGGGTTGGCGTATTTCGAGATTAGGTTTTGTCACTCCGATTGTCGGAGAGGTATCTCTGGGCCCTCTCGGTAATGCACATCACTATAAGCCTTGCAAGCAATGTAGCTAATGAGTTAGTTACGGAATGATGCATTACGTAACGAGTAAAGAGACTTGCCGGTAACGAGATTGAACTAGGTATTGGATACCGACGATCGAATTTCGGGCAAGTAACATGCCGATGACAAAGGGAACAACGTATGTTGTTATGCGGTTTGACCGATAAAGATCTTCGTAGAATATGTAGGAACCAATATGAGCATCCATGTTCCGCTATTGGTTATTGACCGAGAATAGTTCTAGGTCATGTCTACATAGTTCTCGAACCCGTAGGGTCCGCACGCTTAATGTTATGATGACAGTTTTATTATGAGTTTATAAGTTTTGATGTACCGAAGGAGTTCAGAGTCCCGGATGAGATCGGGGACATGACGAGGAGTCTCGAAATGGTCGAGACGTAAAGATCGATATATTGGACGACTATATTCGGAGTTCGGAAAGGTTCCGAGTGATTCGGGTATTTTTCGGAGTACCGGAGAGTTACGGGAATTCGCCGGGAAGTATATGGTCCTTATTAGGCCATACGGGAATAGAGGAGAGAGGCCAAAAGGAAGGAGGCCTGCGCCCCCCCTCCGGTCCGAATTGGACAAGGGGCGCAGCCCCCTTTTCCTTCTTCCTCTCCCCCTCTTTCCCCTTCTCCTACTCCAACAAGGAAGGAGGGAGTCCTACTCCCGGTGGGAGTAGGACTCCCCTTGGCGCGCCCCCTCCTAGGTCGGCCGCCCCCTCCCCCTTGCTCCTTTATATACAGGGGCATGGGGGCACCTCTAGACACACAAGTTGATCTTCATGATCGTTCCTTAGCCGTGTGCGGTGCCCCCCTCCACCATATTCCAGCTCGGTCATATCGTTGCGGTGCTTAGGCGAAGCCCTGCGTCGGTAGAACAGCGTCGGTAGAACATCATCATCGTCACCATGCCGTCGTGCTGACGGAACTCATCCCCGACACTTTGCTGGATCAGAGTCCGGGGATCGTCATCGAGCTGAACGTGTGCTGAACTCGGAGGTGTTGTACGTTCGGTACTTGGATCAGTCGGATCGTGAACACGTACGACTACATCAACCGCGTTGTCATAACGCTTCCGCTTACAGTCTACGAGGGTACGTGGACAACACTCTCCCCTCTCGTTGCTATGCATCACCATGATCTTGCGTGTGCGTAGGAAATTTTTTTGAAATTACTACGTTCCCCAACAAAAAGTGATTTTCTTAATGGTCCTATTAATGAGTTGGTCTATGTCAAGCAACCCCCCGGGTTCGAGGATCCCTACTTCCCGGATCATGTGTATCAACTCGATAAGGCACTCTATGGACTTAAACAAGCCCCACGTGCGTGGTATGACCACCTTACTGAGTTGTTACAAGATCGTGGATTTGAGGTGGGGCTAATCGATCCCACTCTTTTTACTAAGAAGGTCAAAGGGGAGTTGTTTGTATGCCAACTATATGTTGATGACATTATCTTTGGTTCCCCTAACAAAGCTTTCAATGAGGAATTTGTCGCTCTCATGACCTCCAAGTTCAAGATGTCTTTGGTGGGAGAGTTGAAGTTCTTCCTTGGTTTTGACATCAAACAAAGAAGAGAAGGAACCTTCATCAACCAAGCCAAATACACTCAAGACATGCTAACAAGATTCAGGCTAAGTGATGTCAAGCCAACTACTACACCAATGCCCACCAAGTGCCAACTTGACATTGATCCCAATGGTAAAGCGGTGGATCAAAAGGTATATCGCTCCATGATTGGCTCCTTGCTTTACCTTTGTGCATCTAGACCGGATATCATGTTGAGTGTGGGGATGTGTGCACGGTTTCAAGCCGCACCGAAGGAAAGTCACTATGTGGCGGTCAAGCGAATCTTTCGATATTTGGCTCATACCCCAAACTTTGGCTTATGGTACCCAAGAGGGGCAAACTTCGAGCTTGAAGGATTTAGGGATTCCGATTGGGCGGGAGACAAAGTGGATAGGAAGTCCACTTCCGGAGGGTGCCAGTTTCTTGGGTGCTCTTTGGTGAGTTGGTCTTCCAAGAAGCAAAGTTGTGTGTCTCTCTCGTCCACCGAAGCGGAATATGTGGCGGTCGGTAGTAGTTGTGCTCAACTCTTATGGATGAGGCAAACTTTAAAGGAATACGGTGTCATTTGTGACAAAGTGTCTCTTTGGTGTGACAACGAAAGTGCCATCAAGATTTCTCTCAACCCGGTGCAACACTTCAAGACAAAGCATATTGAGATTCGGTATCATTTCATCCGGGATCACATGAGGCGAGGGGAGATCAAGCTCAAGTATGTCAACACTCATGATAACCTTGCAGATATTTTCACGAAGCCCTTGGATGAAGCAAGATTTCGCGAGTTAAGGCATGAGCTAAATATCATTGATTCGAGCAATGTGACTTGAACCCTTGCACACCCCACCTCACTCAACTTGTTGTCTAGTTTAGATGTAGGCATGGACATAGGGGGAGTGTTGTTCTCTCAATGAACTCTCCCTCCCCCCATTATGCATAAAACGGTCAACTCTTTCACATTAGCCATTTTTTATGGTACTTGTGCTTCAAAGATGAGTTTTGGTCATGGGCCCAAGGATAATTCTTCGCGGTGCCATACAATTGACTCAAACATAGGTGGCTCCGGCCACTGCCCTCTCTTAAGAGAGGCCAGAGCTCGCTCTGCTTTCGTGTGGTTGTTTTGAAGGAGTGGGTTCTGGACCGTTGTGAGTGTGTGTGTTGCCTTGTTGGTCTTTCCTTTTCTTGGCCTTGCTTTCTCGTCTCTTTTTGTGCTTTAGCCGTTTGTCTAGAGGCCATTTGGTTGCTGGGAGGTACTACCGCTGGTGGTGAGCGGTACTTTCGCTCCGAGCGGTACTACCGCCCTCCAGCGCGGTACTACCGCTGCGAGGCGGGGGCAGGGGGTTATATCGGGGGCAGGGGGAGTTTTCTTCTCCCCCATACCATTCGCACGCCCCCTCGCTCTGTTCCTCTCTCCAGCAACCGGCGCCGTGGGAGGGCTCCGGCGGATCTCCCTCTCCGGGGCGTTCCTCTCCATTTCCTTCGGTGGAGAGGATCCCCACCTTGTCCTCTTGCCATGGATGCCGGTATTGCCCCCGTTCCCTCTCTCTTCTTGCCTAGATTTCCAATCTAGCATCTTAGGGGCAATAGCAGTTGCATCTCTAGATTATTGGCCAAATCTAGGCTTGAGTAGGATGGAGAAAGCTTCTAGGCAGTTTGGATTGGTGTTTGGTTGGAGTATTTTTGAATTTGGTAGGACGGTAGTGCCGGATCTGACCACGGCAATAGGAAACTGCTGTTTCCCCGTCTCGAGCGGTACTACCGCTCTCTGTGGAGCGGTACTATCGCTTGGGGCGGTACTACCGCTCGCAAGTCGCGGTACTACCGCCCTCTACCAGTTTCCACCATGCTCTTACCTCTCAGTGATCTTTTTGCTTGTGTTTTGTGGCTTATGCTCGTTCTTTCTGGTTGTTTGCGTGTTCTTGTGTGTGGTTCTAGGTGATGAGCTTCCTGAGCATCCGGCTTGTCGTGTCAACCCCGGTCGTGCCACGTCCAAGCGTTACCGCATCACTGAGTCTGCCGGAGGTTCCTCAAGTGCTCCACCTCCACCTCAACTCAAAAAGAAGACTGGTGTCAAGCCGAAGCACTCTGGCAAAACCGTGCGAGAAATGCAACCCAAGGAGTTTTGGGCAAGGCGTCGCCGCAACCCCTATGAGGCAGACCAAGATCCCACTTTGGTCAACCGTCCGTTCTTGAACAGGTTTCAGTTTGCCATCTTCTTTGATGTTCTCAAAGCCAAGAAGAACCTCTTTGTCCACGTGCACTCCATCGACACCGACGATATGGAGAAGGATCCTGAATACTTTGGTGAAGCTCTTCAGATGTGCACTCAACTGAACATTCTTAGGGTCATGCAATTCAACAAAGATTATGACGCTGATATTGTGGCCCAATTCTATGCCACGGTTCATCTCGGGACTAATGAGGACAGGACACTGACTTGGATGACCAATGGCAAGTTGCTTTCAGTCAAGTGGAAAGCATTCATGGAGTTGATTGGGGTGGAAGATCACGGACTTGAGTCTCCTGTCGGCTTTCGCCCACACCGCAACACCACCTCCACTCACAAGCACTGCACTTTGAGGATCAACCCTGAGACGAAGAAGGAAACTTATGAGCTCTTGCCTTTCTGGATATTCTTCACTGTGTCTTCCGAGAGACTCTTTTCCCTCGTATCGGGAATCTGGATATGGTTCATTCTTATCTCGTGGACATGCTTCTCTTCCTTGCGCCGGAAGGAGCAAATGTAACACCGGAGAGTCCCTGGATATCTCTCATGTTATGTGGTCTGAGCTGTTATCTGCTATCTCTGAGCGCAAGTGCCCGATCTATGGTCCGTTCATCATGCTGCTTATTGAGAAGGCACAGGCTCGTGTCTATCCCAAGGTGATGCCGAGACTGGAGAGCTGGTTTCTCACGACATCAAGCGTCCGAGGAAGAAGGATAATCGGGGCACTCAGGCCCTAAATCCTGAGTTCCTTCGTGCTCGCTACGCCATGGAGACCGAGGAGGAGACTGGGGCTGAGGCTGAGGATGATGATGATGACTACGTGCCTTCTGAGGCAGAGCCCTCTTGGGCAAAGAAGCTCAAGCTCAAGATGAAGAAGCTGTTCTGCATGGAGTCTCACGGTCAGTACATGACTCATGTGGCTGAGAAGAAGGCCCGAGGTCTCCAAAAGGAGCTCATGCATCAGTTGGGTGCTATAGTTAACAGTGGATCTGAGGACCAGCTTACTGAGGAGGAGGAGTGGATTCAGCAGCACTGCCCGTGGACCGATTCTGATGCCGAGTACTTCCCGACCGACGATGGTGGCGCAGATGATCCCGCTGAGATCTGATGCTTATGTCCCTCTATTGCTATCACCTAGAGCCGTAGCAACACTCCCTCTCCTTTTTCGTGTCTCGATGCCAAACGGGGAGAGAGTTTAGGGATTTGTGCTTTGTGTCTTCCGACTTCTGTGTTTGTGTTTTCCTTGCAGTTTGCTTTGTTAGGTTTGTGTGAGTGAGACCTAAGTTCCAATCATATGGTGTGAGACATATGCTACCTTATCTTTCAAGTATCATTATCTATGTCTATCTAGCTTATGAGTTGCATGCTTATCCTGTTATCTATGCTACTCTCATTTAACCTGCTTAGGTGGTTGGTCCCTAAAATGTAGGGGGAGCGTTGATCCTAGTATGTGTGCCGTGCAGTCCAAAGCACTTATCTAGATAGCACACATCTAGGGGGAGCCCATCAACATTTTAGGACGGTGGGGGTTTTGTGCTTGTCCTATATCTCTCATGTTTGTGCAAATCCTGTATTGTCATCAGTCCACCAAAAAGGGGGAGATTGTAAGGGCATATTTATCCCCAAGATGTTTTGGTGATTGATGACAATGCTTTTGCGGACTAATCGTGTGCGTTAAGTTCTTTCAGAGATTCATCCATTGGCACGAGACGATTACCTCCCCTCGGTGTTCTATTCAAGACGGTGTAGCTCCTTCGTTTCGTTGGTGGTGGACTAGTTTTGTAGGAGTCACCGTACTATCAAGAGGGGATCCGCTTTGGCAACGCTAGGGTGGAATCAACACGTACACATCCATATCACACCCGATGTTTTCCTTCCGCTTCATTGGAGCTGCTTTTCCCTCCGTACCTGCTCCGTCCTGTCCCAGCGGTAGTACCGCGGTCCTCAGCGGTAGTACCGCTGAAGCTCGTCGAGCGGTAGTACCGCTCCCAGAGCGGTAGTACTGCTTGTGGTCTTCAGCCGTAGTACCGCAGTGGTTCCGGGCTACTACCGCCTCGACTCGAGCCCGATGTTTTTCCTGTCGGGTTTTGTGGTACTAGGAGCGGTAGTAGTGGCGGTAGTACCGCTCCGTGCGGTAGTACCGCTCTTTCTCCCGCGGTAGTACCGCTCTGGGGCCAGGACCCTGACCTCCTCGTCAGCGCGGCAGTACTGCTGGGTGGGAGCGGTAGTACCGCTCTTCAGCGGTAGTACCACCCTGCCCAAGCGGTAGTACCGCTCTGTGCGTGGCTGTTCAGTGGGGTAACGGTTGGATTGGTTCCCCCACTATATATAGGTGTCTTCTTCCCCAATGTTGGCCTACCTCTTTCCCCCAAAGCTCCATTGTTGCTCCAAGCTCCATTTTCGCCCGATCTCTCTCCCTAGACAATCAAACTTGTTGATTTGCTCGGGATTGCTTGAGAAGGCCCCGATCTACACTTCCACCAAGAGAAATTTGATTCCCTCTCTTATCCCTAGCGGATCTTGTTACTCTTGGGTGTTTGAGCACCCTAGATGGTTGAGGTCACCTCTAAGCCATACTCCATTGTGGTGAACCTTAGTGGTGTTGTTGGGAGCCTCCAATTGTTGTGGAGATAGCCCCAACCTTGTTTGTAAAGGTTCGGTCACCGCCTTCAAGGGCACCAATAGTGGAATCACGGCATCTCGCATTGTGTGAGGGCGTGAGGAGAATACGGTGGCCCTAGTGGGTTCTTGGGGAGCATTGTGCCTCCACTCCGCTCTAACGGAGACGTACTTCCCCTTAAAAGGAAGGAACTTCGGTAACACATCCTCGTCTCCACCGGCTCCACTCTTGGTTATTTCGTGCCTTTACTCTTGCAAGCCTACTTGTGTTGTATCCCTTGCTTGCTTATGTGCTAGTGGTTTTTGCATCATATAGGTTGCTCACATAGTTGCATATCTAGACAGCCTATTTTGTTGCAAAGTTTAAATTGGTAAAGAAAAGCTTAAAAATTGTTAGTTGCCTATTCACCCCCCCTCTAGTCAACCATATCGATCCTTTCAATTGGTATCATAGCCTCGTCTCTTTTTAAGGACTTTACGGTCTGAAGAGTATGGTCGACATCGTAGATGATGTGGGAGAGCACTCCGGTGCGAATCCGATATCATCTACGGGAGATGGGGGTAACTCGATCTCACGTGAGGAATTCAATGTGGCGTTGGACACATTGAAAACCTCCATGACCACCGAGGTCAAGGACATGTTTAAGGATTTCTTAGAAGGGCTTAAACTTTCCACCGCGCCCGTGAAAGTGGGTGATCCCGCCAACACGGTGACGGATGCTAACCCCGACAAGGGCGAAGCTACTAGTGAGAAAGCTCCTATGTCTAGTGGTAAAAATGGCACCGGCATCTTTGCCCATGTGGAACCTCCAATTTATGGAGGGTCGATTCCCTCTACTCATTTAAATCATGCCGGTCCTCCTTCTAAGTATGAGAAACATGAAGATTTTGATTCTTGGGTTTATTGCTTCAAGCGTCATTTAAAACATGTGAATACTAACCTTTGGAGAATCATTGAAGAAGGTTTCTATCCTCATGACCCAAGCAACTTCACCCCTCAAGAAGCCGTGGATAATCAATTCAATGAGAGTGCTCTCTTCATCATCCAAGATGCAATTCTTCCCGAAGATCTCCCTCATCTTCGACCTCATGCCATGGCTAAGGATGCATGGAAATGTGTTCTGTCTCTCTATCGAGGAAGTGCTAGCATTCAACGCTCCAACTATGAAGTGGTGCAAGATGAAGCCGATGAGTTTGCAATGAAAGAAGATGAAGAACCTCGTGAGTTCTTTTGAAGAGTGACCAACTCGCGGTCTCACTCCGAGATCATGGAAGCAAGGACACGGATGACAATTGGATCAAGCGCAAATTCCTCAAGGCCATGATGCCCTACAACAAGGCCATGTCCTCCGTCATTCGTCAAAGACCGGACTTCCACTCCATGACCTCAAGTGAAGTGTTGGATGAGTTCGTTGCAATGAGCATCTTGGACAAGACCCCCGACAATGCGGTGCTCCGTTCTCAAAGGGCAAAGAAGCCCAACCTTGTTTTGAAGGCAAGGTTATTATGGAAGAAGAGGAAGAAGTGGAAGATGAGGAGAGAAACCCCGAAGACACCAAATATGATTATCATGAACACATGGCCCTTGCTTCAAGACAATTTTGGAGCAAGAAGAATACAAGACCCAACTTCAACAAGAACAACTCAAGCGGCATCAAGGGCAAGCAACGAGTTAGAACGTGCTTCAACTGTGGCAATGTGAGCCATTTCGTTGCGGATTGTCTTTACGAGAAGCGGGAAGACAATGGTGGCAAGTTCATCCGAAAGGACAAAGCCAAGTCCTTCCCCAACAAGAACAACTTCGCCAAGAAGACTCCCACACGTGGGTTGGTGGTTCAACAAGAATACCAAGAGGATGACGACGATGATGAAAATGGAGAAGCGATGGCCATGGCGTCCGTTGCCATTGCTACTCCTCCACGGGTGTCTCTCTTGGATTCACCCAACGAGAACATCACCGCCAAGTGCCTCATGGCTAAAGCTTCAAATAAGGTAACCCCCAACATCAAAACCACCATCATCACTAATCCCTCCTTGGAGGATTGCATTGATGAACATGATGGGTCTAATGAGGAAGTGAATGAGTTTGAGTCTTTTATGAGTAAGCTCAAGGGCAAGTCCAAGAAGCATTTTGTTGCTCTCTTGGAACAACTTGGTGAGGCCAATGACATGATCGAGGCTCATGAAGAAACCATCTCTAAGATGGAAGGTCATAGTCGTGACTATGCCGATGAGATATCAGATCTCTCTAATGCTCTTGAGGAAGAGCGTGTTCATCGTTTGACTTTTGAGGAGTCACAGAATGATGACCATGCTAAGTTAAAGAAAGATCTTGATCATGCTCTTGTCGTGTCTCGTGTGCTAACCTCCGAGAAGGCTAAACTTGGGGTTGATCATGCTAGACTCAAAGAGGAGTTTGAGATACTTGACAAGGCCCACAAGGTCTTGAAGGGTGCTCACGCTAACCTCAAGGAGTCTCATGGTCAACTCCATGTTAAGCTAACCAAGGAAAAGGCCACCTTCCCTCATATGGTATTAATTGATAATACATGTGCTACTAACCCATGTTGTGAGCATGTGCATCTTGTGGAGGAGAATGCCAAATTGAAGGATCAACTTGAGAATGGCCTTGTGACATGCATTCAAGGTGAGAAGAACCTCAACGACCTTTTGAGCAATCAAAAGGAAGTTGTGGCCAAGGAAGGAATTGGGTTTGCACCCAAGTCCAAGAGCAAGAAGAAGAAGAACGACAAGACCAAACGTCCTCCTCCTCTCAAGCAAACTTTTGTGAAAGAGGGAGAGGGTACACCTAAGGAGAAGAAGGAAAAAGTGAAGGGAGTTGACGTCCAAAAGGGCAAAATCATTTCCTCCAACAAAGCCGGCGACTTTAACCCATCATATGTGTTGTGCCGTGCGAGTGATGGACATGTTTATGCTAAATTTGTTGGTTCTCCTTATGAGTACATTGAGTGGTCTATTTGGGTTCCTAAGACCCTTGTTACTAACATCAAAGGACCCATTACTAAATGGGTACCTAAAACCAAGCGTTGATCTCTTGTAGGTGTTTGCTTCCGGTGGGGGATCATGGTTGCTTGATAGTGGAGCAACACATCATATGACCGGAAGCAAGGACTTGGTGGTGGACGTGCAAAAGATTCCATCTATGCCGACCAATGTTGAGTGGGATGATGCCTCACATTCTAAGGTATTGGGTCTTGGCAAGGTTGTCATTTCTCATGATCTAACGATCGAGAAAGTCATGCTTGTTGAGTCCCTTGCATACAATTTGCTTTCAGTTCATCAACTTGCACTCATGGGTTTTGCTACTTTCTTTCACATTGATACCGTGGCCCTCTTGTGGAGCAAGTCTCTTAAAGTAGCCTTTGTTGGGCATGTCGAGAACGGTCTCTATGTGATTAACTTTTCGGAGCGACCCACTAAGACCGCGACATGCCTAATGGCTAAAGTTGACGTGGGATGGCTTTGGCATCGCCGCTTATTACGCCAATATGAGATCTTTGCAAAGTCTTCTCAAGGGGGACCATGTCCGTGGACTAACAAATGTTAGTTTTACCAAAGATCGTGCTTGCAGTGCTTGTATTGAAGGAAAGCTTCATGAGAAGGCTCACCCTCCCTCGACCATCATCTAGTCGAAGAGACCCTTGGAGCTCCTTCACATGGATCTCTTTGGGCCTCCATCTTTTGATAGTCTTGGAGGTAGAAAGTATTGCTTGGTGATTGTGGATGATTATTCAAGATACATTTGGGTATACTTCTTGAAGAGGAAGAGTGAGACTCAACAAACCATCATCGACTTTGCAAATGAAGCTCAACGTCAACATAATGCAAAGATCTTGACAATCAGAAGTGACAACGGCACCGAGTTCAAGAACTACACCTTGGATGAGTTTCTTAGTGATGAGGGGATCAAGCACCAATATGCTGCTCCATATACCCCTCAACAAAATGGTGTTGCGGAGAGGAAGAACTGGACGTTGATGGATGCGGCTAGGAACATGATGGCTTATTTCAAGTCTCCATACAACTTTTTGGGCCGTAGCCATCAACACCGCATGTCATGCATCCAATCGGCTCTATCTCCGCAAAGGCTTGAACAAGACTCCTTATGAGATACTCACCGGCAACAAGCCCAACCTCAAGTACTTCCGGGTGTTCGGTTGTAAGTGTTTCATTCTCAAGAAAGGTGTTCGTTTGTCTAAATTTGAGGCTAGAGCTCCTGAGGGCAGATTTGTTGGTTATGCTACAAACTCTCATGCTTACCGTGTTCTCAACAAGTCCACCGGGCTCATTGAGGAGACGTGTAACGTGGAGTTTGATAAAAATAACGGCTCCCAAGTGGAGCAAAGTGGTACTTGTGATGTAGGTGATGAAATTCCTCCCCAAGCCATAAGAAGAATGGGTATTGGTCATATTTACCCATTGAGGTACCCCTTGTGGCCGAAGGAGAAGGACAATGCTCCACTCAAGTGGAGCCATCACCTCCCCAAGACCCACACGCTTCCGAAGAACAAAGTGAAGGCCCTCAACCTCCTGAACAAGACCAAGGGCAAGATCAACCTCAAGATGGTGGTGAACCTCTAAATGATGCCCAAGGTCAAGTTCTCCCCGAAAGCAAGTTCAAGATCATGAGCAAGCTCAAGATCAAGAACAAGCTCAAGACGGCGCCAAGATGATCAAGTTAACCCTCCTCCTTCCACACCCGAGGAGGAATTAGAGCGTCGTTCATGAAGATTGCTTCCAAGCTCACCACCCAAGGCCATCTCATGGAAAATGTGGTTGGAAGCCTAAGAAAGGGGGTAAGCACTCGTAGACAATTAGCAAACAATTGTGAACATCACGCGTTTGTCTCTTGTGTTGAACCCCAAAAGGTTTATGAGGCGCTCGAAGACTCGGATTGGCTCAATGCCATGCATGAAGAACTCAACAACTTCGAGTACAACAAGGTGTGGAGATTGGTGCCAAGGCCATTGGGGGACCACAACGTCATTGGAACCAAGTGGATTTTCAAGAACAAGCAAGATGCTCATGGGAACATCGTTCGCAACAAGGCAAGATTGGTAGCACGAGGCTACTCCCAAGTCGAGGGTATCGACTACGGTGAAACCTTTGCTCCCGTTGCTCGTCTTGAATCCATACGTTTGTTGATTGCTTATGCTTCCCATCACAACTTTAAGTTGCAACAAATGGATGTGAAAAGTGCTTTTCTTAATGTTCCTATTAATGAGTTGGTCTATGTCAAGCAACCCCCCGGGTTCGAGGATCCCTACTTCCCGGATCATGTGTATCAACTCGATAAGGCACTCTATGGCCTTAAACAAGTCCCACGTATGTGGTATGACCACCTTACCGAAGTTGTTACAAGATCGTGGATTTGAGGTGGGGCTAATCGATCCCACTCTTTTTACTAAGAAGGTCAAAGGGGAGTTGTTTGTATGCCAACTATATGTTGATGACATTATCTTTGGTTCCTCTAACAAAGCTTTCAATGAGGAATTTGCCGCTCTCATGACCTCCAAGTTCAAGATGTCTTCGATGGGAGAGTTGAAGTTCTTCCTTGGTTTTGACATCAAACAAAGAAGAGAAGGAACCTTCATCAACCAAGCCAAATACACTCAAGACATGCTAACAAGATTCAAGCTAAGTGATGTCAAGCCGACTACTACACCAATGCTCACCAAGTGCCAACTTGACATTGATCCCAATGGTAAAGCGGTGGATCAAAAGGTATATCGCTCCATGATTGGCTCCTTGCTTTACCTTTGTGCGTCTAGACCAGATATCATGTTGAGTGTGGGCATGTGTGCACGGTTTCAAGCCGCACCGAAGGAAAGACACTATGTGGCGGTCAAGCGAATCTTTCGATATTTGGCTCATACCCCAAACTTTGGCTTATGGTACCCAAGAGGGGCAAACTTCAAGCTTGAAGGATTTACGGATTCTGATTGGGTGGGAGACAAAGTGGATAGGAAGTCCACTTCCGGAGGGTGCCAGTTTCTTGGGTGCTCTTTGGTGAGTTGGTCTTCCAAGAAGCAAAGTTGTGTGTCTCTCTCGTCCACCGAAGTGGAATATGTGGCGGCCGGTAGTTGTTGTGCTCAACTCTTATGGATGAGGCAAACTTTAAAGGAATACGGTGTCATTTGTGACAAAGTGCCTCTTTGGTGTGACAACGAAAATGCATCAAGATTTCTCTCAACCCGGTGCAACACTTCCAGACGAAGCATATTGAGATTCGGTATCATTTCATCCGGGATCACATTAGGCGAGGGGAGATCAAGCTCAAGTATGTCAACACTCATGATAACCTTGTAGATATTTTCACGAAGCCCTTGGATGAAGCAAGATTTCGTGAGTTAAGGCATGAGCTAAATATCATTGATTCGAGCAATGTGACTTGAACCCTTGCACACCCCACCTCACTCAACTTGTTGTCTAGTTTAGATGTAGGCATGGACATAGGGGGAGTGTTGTTCTCTCAATGAACTCTCCCTCCCCCCATTATGCATAAATCGATCAACTCTTTCACATTAGCCATTTTTTATGGTACTTGTGCTTCAAAGACGAGTTTTGGTCATGGGCCCAAGGATAATTCTTCGTGGTGCCATACCAATTGACTCAAACATAGGTGGCTCCTGCCACCGCCCTCTCTTGAGAGAGGCCAGAGCTCGCTCTGCTTTCGTGTGGTTGTTTTGAAGGAGTGGGTTCTGGACCGTTGTTAGTGTGTGTGTTGCCTTGTTGGTCTTTCCTTTCCTTGGCCTTGCTTTCTCGTCTCTTTTTGTGCTTTAGCCGTTTGTCTAGAGGCCATTTGGTTGCTGGGCGATACTACCGCTAGTGGTGAGCGGTACTTCCGCTCCGAGCAGTACTACCGCCCTCCAGCGCGGTACTACAGCTGCGAGGCGGGGGCAGGGGGTTATATCGGGGGCAGGGGGAGTTTTCTTCTCCCCCATACCATTCGCACGCCCCCTCGCTCTATTCCTCTCTCCAGCAACCGGCGCCGCGGGAGGGCTCCGGCGGATCTCCCTCTCTGGGGCGTTCCTCTCCATTTCCTTCGATGGAGACGATCCCCACCTTGTCCTCTTGCCATGGATGCCGGTATTGCCCCCGTTCCCTCTCTCTTCTTGCCTAGATTTCCAATCTAGCATCTTAGGGGCAATAGCAGTTGCATCTCTAGATTTTTGGCCAAATCTAGGCTTGAGTAGGATGGAGAAAGCTTCTAGGCAGTTTGGATTGGTGATTGGTTGGAGTATTTTTGAATTTGGTAGGACGGTAGTGCCGGATCTGACCACGGCAGTAGGAAGCTGTTGTTTCCCCGTCTCGAGCTGTACTACCGCTCTTTGTGGAGCGGTACTACCGCTTGGGGTGGTACTACCGCTCGCAGGTCGCGGTACTACCACCCTCTACCAGTTTCCACCATGCTCTTACCTCTCAGTGATCTTTTTGCTTGTGTTTTGTGGCTTATGCTCGTTCTTTCTGGTTGTTTGCGTGTTCTTGTATGTGGTTCCAGGTGATGAGCTTCCTGAGCATCCGGCTCGTCGTGTCAACCCCTGTCGTGCCACGTCCAAGCGTTCACCGCCATCGAGTCTGCGCCGAGGTTCCTCAAGTGCTCCACCTCCACCTCAACTCGAAAGAAGATCGGTGTCAAGCAAGCACTCGCAAACCCGTGCTGAAATGCAACCCAAGGAGTTCTGGGCAAGGCGTCGCCGCAACCCCTATGAGGCAGACCAAGATCCCACTTTGGTCAACCGTCCGTTCTTGAACAGGTTTCAGTTTTCCATCTTCTTTGATGTTCTCAAAGCCAAGAAGAACCTCTTTGTCCACGTGCACTCCATCGACACCGACCATATGGAGAAGGATCCTGAATACTTTGGTGAAGCTCTTCAGATGTGCACTCAACTGAACATTCTTAGGGTCATGCAATTCAACAAAGATTATGACGCTGATATTGTGGCCCAATTCTATGCCACGGTTCATCTCGGGACTGATGAGGACAGGACACTGACTTGGATGACCAATGGCAAGTTGCTTTCAGTCAAGTGGAAAACATTCATGGAGTTGATTGGGGTGGAAGATCACAGACTTGAGTCTCCTGTCACCTTTCGCCCACACCGCAACACCACCTCCACTCACAAGCAAGCTCTATGGCCCTACTGCACTTTGAGGATCAACCCTGAGACGAAGAAGGAAACTTATGAGCTGCCTGCCTTTCTGGATATTCTTCACCGTGTCTTCCAAGAGACTCTTTTCCCTCGTATCGGGAATCTGGATATGGTTCATTCTTATCTCGTGGACATGCTTCTCTTCTGCCAGCGTCAGAAGGAACAAAACACTGGAGAGTTTCTGGATATCTCTCATGTTATGTGGTCTGAACTGTTATCTGCTATCTCTGAGCGCAAGTGCCCGATCTATGGTCCGCTCATCATGCTGCTTATTGAGAAGGCCTGGGCTCATGTCTATCCCAAGGTGATGCTGGGGACTGGAGAGCTGGTTTCTCACGACATCAAGCGTCTGAGGAAGAAGGACAACTGGGTCACTCAGGCCCCTAAATCTGGAGTTCCTTCATCTGCTACTACCATGGAGACCGAGGAGGAGACTGGGGCTGAGGCTGAGGATGATGATGATGACTACGTGCCTTCTGAGGCAGAGCCCTCTTGGGCAAAGAAGCTCAAGCTCAAGATGAAGAAGCTGTTCTGCATGGAGTCTCATGGTCAGCACATGACTCATGTGGCTGAGAAGAAGGACTGAGGTCGCCACAAGGAGCTCATGCGTCAGTTGGGTGCTATAGTTAACAGTTGATCTGAGACCAGCTTACTGAGGAGGAGGAGTGGATTCAGCAGCACTGTCCGTGGACCGATTCTGATGCCGAGTACTTCCCGACCGACGACGGTGGCGCCGATGATCCCGCTGAGATCTGATGCTTATGTCCCTCTATTGCTATCACCTGGAGCCGTAGCAACACTCCCTCTCCTTTTTCGTGTCTCGATGCCAAACGGGGAGACAGTTTAGGGATTTGTGCTTTGTGTCTTCCGACTTCTGTGTTTGTGTTTTCCTCGCAGTTTGCTTTGTTTGGTTTGTGTCAGTGAGACCTAAGTTCCAGTCATATGGTGTGAGACATATGCTACGATATCTTTCAAGTATCATTATCTATGTCTATCTAGCTTATGAGTTGCATGCTTATCATGTTATCTATGCTACTCTCATTTAACCTGCTTAGGTGGTTGGTCTCTAAAATGTAGGGGGAGTGTTGATCCTAGTATGTGTGCCGTGCAGTCCAAAGCACTTATCTAGATAGCACACATCTAGGGGGAGCCCATCTACATTTTAGGACGGTGGGGTTTTTGCGTTTGTCCTATATCTCTCATGTTTGTGCAAATCCCGTATTGTCATCAATCCACCAAAAAGGGGGAGATTGTAAGGGCATATTTATCCCCAAGATGTTTTGGTGATTGATGACAATGCTTTTGCGGACTAATCGTGTGTGTTAAGTTCTTTCAGAGATTCATCCATTGGCACGAGATGATTACCTCCCCTCGGTGTTCTATTCAAGACGGTGTAGCTCCTTCGTTTCGTTGTTGGTGGACTAGTTTCGTAGGAGTCACCGTACTATCAAGAGGGGATCCGCTTTGGTAAGGCTAGGATGGAACCATCACGTACACATCCATATCACACCCGATGTTTTCCTTCCGCTTCATTGGAGCTGCCTTTCCCTCCGTACCTGCTCCGTCCTATCCCAGCGGTAGTACCGCGGTCCTCAGCGATAGTACCGCCGAAGCTCGTCAAGCGGTAGTACCGCTCCCCGAGCGGTAGTACCGCTTGTGGTTTTCGGCCGTAGTACCGCAGTGGTTCCGGGCTACTACCTCCTCGACTCGAGCCCGATGTTTTTCGTGTCGGGTTTTGTGGTACTAGGAGCGGTAGTAGTGGCGGTAGTACCGCTCCGAGTGGTAGTACCACTCTTTCTCCCGCGGTAGTACCGCCTGGGCCAGACCTCGACCTCCTCGTCGGTGATAGTATCGCTGGGTGGAGCGGTAGTACCGCTCTTCAGCGGTAGTACCGCCCTGCCCAAGCGATAGTACCGCTCTGTGCGTGGCTATTCATTGGGGTAACGGTTGGATTGGTTCCCCCACTATATATAGGTGTCTTCTTACCCAAAGTTAACCTACCTCTTTCCCCCAAAGCTCCATTGTTTCTCCAAGCTCCATTTTCGCCCGATCTCTCTCCCTAGCCAATCAAACTTGTTGATTTGCTCGGGATTGCTTGAGAAGGCCCCGATCTACACTTCCACCAAGAGAAATTTGATTCCCTCTCTTATCCCTAGCGGATCTTGTTACTCTTGGGTGTTTGAGCACCCTAGACGGTTGAGGTCACCTCGAAGCCATACTCCATTGTGGTGAAGCTTCGTGGTGTTGTTGGGAGCCTCCAATTGTTGTGGAGATAGCCCCAACCTTGTTTGTAAAGGTTCGGTCGCCGCCTTCAAGGGCACCAATAGTGGAATCACGGCATCTCGCATTGTGTTAGGGCGTGAGGAGAATACGGTGGCCCTAGTGGCTTCTTGGGGAGCATTGTGCCTCCACACCGCCTAACGGAGACGTATTTCCCTAAAAGGAAGGAACTTGTAACACATCCTCGTCTCCACCGCTCCACTCTTGGTTATTTCGTGCCTTTACTCTTGCAAGCCTACTTGTGTTGTATCCCTTGCTTGCTTATGTGCTAGTTGTTTTTGCATCATATAGGTTGCTCACATAGTTGCATATCTAGACAACCTATTTTGTTGCAAAGTTTGAATTGGTAAAGAAAAGCTTAAAAATTGTTAGTTGCCTATTCACCCCCCCCCCCTCTAGTCAACCATATCGATCCTTTCACCAGTCAAGCAAACTTTGCGCCGATTCTCCGAACCCAAACGACAGGCTATGGGGAAGGAGTTGGCCAAGCTACTCGAAGCCGGGTTTATCAGAGAGATCAAACATCCGAACTGGCTAGCAAACCTGGTCATGGTACCTAAGAAGGACAAATCCTGGCGCCTGTGTGTCGATTTCAAATACCTTAATAAAGCTTGCCCTAAGGACCCCTTCCCACTACCTCGAATTGACCGGATTATTGATGCAACCGCAGGACACGATTCCCTATGCTTTCTCGACGCATACTCCGGATACCATCAAAGTAAGATGAGAGAATCTGACCAAGCTGCAACGGCATTCATCTCTCTGTACGGGCCCTTCTGCTTCAACACTATGCCTTTCGGGCTCAAAAACGCTAGCACAACGTACCAACGCATGATTCAAACATGCCTGGAAAAGCAAATTAGCAAAACTGTGGAGGCATATGTAGATGACGTAGTCATCAAAACCAAACACATTGAATCATTGGTGGATGACTTACGCCTTACATTCGACAACATCCGAGCATATGACATACGGCTCAATCCGGGAAAATGCGTTTTCGGTGTCCCAGCCGGAAGACTGCTCGGGTTCATTTTCTCCAATAGAGGAATCGAAGCAAACCCCGTTAAAATATGAGCCCTGCCATAGTTGGCAGCACCAACAGACCTCAACCATGTCGAAAAACTAGCTGGGTGTGTGGCAGCTTTAAGCCGTTTTATCTCCAGACTAGGGGAAAAGGCATTGCCATTATATCGCCTGCTCCACCGCACTGACCACTTCGTGTGGACGGATGCTGCCACAGCCAGACTAGAAGAAAGAAAAGCTCTATTAGCAAGTAACCCAATCCTGGCTGCACCAAACATCGGCGAACCGATGCTGCTCTACATATCTGCAACTCACCAGGTCGTGAGTGCGGTGCTCGCCGTCGAACGAGATGAGGAGGGACATAAATTCCCACTTCAAAAACCAGTATATTACGTACCGATGATCCTTACACCATGCAAATCCCGATACCCACATTATCCAAAGATAGCATATGCGGTCTTTATGGCATCCCGCAAGCTGCGGCACCACTTTCAAGAGTGCTCGCTCACGGTGGCCTCCGAAGTACCACTTAACGATATTATAAACAGTCGGGACGCCACCGGCCAGATTGCCAGATGGACCATTGAGCTCTTGCCATTTGAAATAATTTACAAGCCACGCCGAGCTAATTAATCTCAGGTGTTGGCTGACTTCGTCGCCGAATGGACGGAGGCCGAACTCCCTAAAGAGTACAACACATATTCCAACTGGGTAATGCACTTCGACGGCACTAAAATGCACTGGGGCTGGTGTCATCTTGACATTCCCCACAGGAGACACAGTCCGTTATGTGCTCAAAATACTGTATACATACTCTAACAATGCAGCCGAAATAGTTGTTGAACCCCAAGAGGCGGACCAAATACAAGGTCATGGCTCTCCTCCACCCCACCTCTCCTCTCCTCTCCTCCCACCTGCCCCCCACCTACAATGGCGATCTCTAACCCTAGCAACCATGGAAAGCTTGCTACATTGGGATTTTGCTCCGGGCTTGGCCTTGGCAGACCAGGTGAGAAGAAAATTTGGCTCTACAGTTCATTTCTCCTCCACCCCACCTCTCCTATCCTCTCCTCCCACCTGCCCCCCACCTACAATGGCGATCTCTAACCCTAGCAACCATGAAAAGCTGGCACGTGGATCAAGAGCTACATGATATTGCGGATAGACGTTCTATTGCTGTCAAACCTTCTCTGCAATTGTTATCTCACAAGGAGTGTCTTGATCATTCTTCTGTTAAGGAGCTTAGTAAATTTGGACTTATTCCTTTGAAAAATTGGACTTTTTCAAACAAAGACGCTCATGAAGCTTCTTCTTCCTCGGGACCACTGACGCAAATTCAAACTCCAACTCAGATTGCATCAATTCCTCCATGCGACATTTCGGGCGTGGTTTCTGCTCAGGGCGCTAATCATATTGCATTAATGAATCATTACTTGTCGCAAGAGAAGTCTGAGGAGAATCAAGAAAATAACTACCTTTTATTAGGTACGTTTAAATGTCCTCTTGCCGTGCCTTATGCTCCGCTGCCTCTCTGTTTTTTGAAATCGGCCTTCAGATATGCACCTCCCCATGTGGCTTGGCCTCCAACGCTTAAGGACCAATACAAAGTGGATCTTGCCCAGGCCAAATACACACAGATGGAAATTGAGGATTTGGCGGCGAAATGGGCTGCTTTATGCTCTAAATGCCTACAATGGGGGCATAGCCGGATTAACTGCCAAGGTAGGCTCATTTGCATTAATTGCTCCGGTCCTGATCACCATGCCATTGACTGCCCCAAGCGTGTCATCACATCACAAAATAATGGGCAAGTTCCTTTAATTGGTAACACTGCGATCAATTCAACCAGATTTTTGGGACAATCCTCTCTTGCTACGCAGCCCGTGCTCAGATCTAAACTGTCCATCCGCTGTGCTGTTTGTGGATTCTATGGACACGTGGAGCAATCTTGTCGTAGGCTAAAATTTCAGAACAAATGGAGGTGGGTTGTAAAAATCCAGCCGGCCCGTTCACCCCCTCACGCTCCGTCTTCCACCTCGAAAACACAAAAGCCCCCGCTCAGCCCTGTCCCATCGCCCCTGCAATCACTCCCTCTCTCGCGACGCTTGACCATGGCCAACTACCCTCTGAATCCAGTCCCCTTCCTCCCGTCGGGGTTCACCGTCGAGCCCGGCCCGGCGGACCGCCTGGTTCGTAGTGGCATGGTGGTTGGTCCGATTGCGCCACTCAGCCATGAGTTCCTAGCAATTGCGGAGACCAGCCACTACGTTCCTCTTCATCGCCGCTCTGCCATCCGCGACCAGATCACTGCATTGCTGCATGAGTCCCAGTTGTTCACCACAGAGTTAAGTGATCACCCGTTTGGAATTGGGATCTTTGGTTTTGTTGACTCCTTCTTGAGAGATACGGAGGTTAACACACCTATCGAGTTAGAAGAAGAGGATCTGCTGGTTACTTTTGTTCCTCACAATGAGGCACTCAATAGGTGCACCACCTCTTTTGGGCCAGAGGTTTGGTTGATGTTTTTCGGGTTTCCATATGATTATCAGACTGACTACTACATCACCAAGGCTTTGGGAGGGTATGGTTCACTAGTTTCCTGGTATAATCCGAGGCAGGATCGTCGTTTTGTGCTGCTCAAAACTAGAGTGATCCGTCTGAAGTTAATCCCCAAAAGCTTTGTGGTTTGGCAACTAGGGGGAGCTCAAGATTGTTGGACAGTTCAGGTGACCATCTTGCGCAGTAATGACTGGAATGGTCTCTTACCAGAAGTGTTGCTGCCTGGGGAGGAGCCGCCGCCACCTGATGGCAATCCCCATCCTCTCTTTGGGCCCGATCTTACTGCTGAACAGTTGTACCAGCAACAGGTACATAACTGGATTGTTCAGAATGGTGCACCACCTGCAGCTAACAATGCAGGTTAAGCTGAAGGTCAAGATGCTGTCCAGGATGCCCAAAATCAAGGTGGTTGGGGTGCTTGGCCTCCTCCACAGCCTGTGCAACTCCCTCCAATGCCGCCCCACCTTATCAACTATCATGCTTGGCTTGCTTCCCAGGGTCTGACAGTCCAGCACGGCATGGTGCCTGAAAATAACATCACTAGTAATGCTTTCCAGGCTTGGAATGATTCCATCACTGTGTCTGACAACTCTAGTTCCTCCCAGGAGGAGGATGCGGTTCTGCCTGATCTGAATGTGGCTCTGGCTGTGCTGTCCAATCCAAATGAGGAAGTGGTTAGCAGGGATGCTCCTTCTGAATATCTGACTATCTCTGTAGATTTACATGCTCAAGGTATCCGCTTTGGTCTGTCTGCTCAAGGGGAGGAGCTGCTGTCTGTCCTTATGAATGAGACCATACCTCGGCAGCGTCTCAACTCTTTCATTTTTCAGGCCTTGTGACCAGCTATTGCTTCCATTGGGCCTTGGCAGCAGGGATATGGCATGAGGAATGCTTTTACTTCTATCTCTGTCAGAGTTTCAGTTGACTCCGATGGTCTCAACTTTTCTCAGGTTCAGTCTGCCATTCCAACCCCCGCAGCTGCTTCGTCTGTGGTTATTGAGGAACTCCTCATCGACAAGGTGGTGCTAACTCATCGATACTCCAGGCATCGGCTTGGTCTTGATTGTTTTCACCGTTGTCATTGAGGAAATCACTACTAACAGTATGGAGCCTGCTACTGATGAGATTCAGCATTCCTCTGCTGCATTGCTTCCTGCACCGCCTGTCCCACTTTCTCGGGCCAGATAACCTAGGGCACCGGCTCCGATATCCACCACGGCAGTCAGGCGCAGTCAGCGCTCCAACAAATATGATGGCTTCAAGTCTCAAGCTGTCAAGGATATTCGCACCAGCTCTTTCAAGGCACAGCCCCGTTTTGTGCCCTCTATTGGCTCCTCTAGCTCTACTGGTGACATCCCTCCACCTACATCTGTCGCCACTCTGCAAGCAATTGGTGTCAACCGTTGTGCGATCCCGAAGAGTGAACTTTCTTCTGAAACTCTACTTGCTGCTCCCTCGGCTGCACCAGTGCATGATGATATGCAAGGGGAGTTGGGTCCTTCAACCCTCTGAGTAATCAGTTTGATCTCTATGCATTATCTGCGCTGTTGGAATGTGCTATCTTGGAATGTCAGAGGCTTAAACTCCGAGAAGAAACAGTTAGCTCTTAATAATGCGATTATCTCTAGTGGTTGTGCGGTCGTCCGTTTGCAGGAGACCAAAATGCCTGATGTATGTTTTGCGTTTATTAAAACCTGCTTTCCAAAACAATTCGATTGTTTTGCTTCTGTCCCCTCGTGTGGTGCCTCTGGAGGCCTTCTTACTGTGTGGAAAAGCACCTTATTCACGGGTAACATCGTATTTGCTGATGTTTTTGCGCTTACTATCAGTTTTGTCAGCACACAGTCTTCACAATTGTGGTCCCTTCTCAATATTTACGGTCCTTGCATGGGGGATGATCGTGAGGCGTTTACCACTTGGCTATACGATGTCCTAATCCCTCATGGACAGGACTGGCTTCTTCTAGGTGATTTCAACTATATGCGGGCCCCTGATAACCGCAACAAGCCAGGTGGAAACTTAAATGATATGATTACATTCAACGATATCATCCGCAAACAGCAACTAATGAAAATTCCGGTTCAAGGCAGAACATACACATGGATCAATATGCAACATGACCCCCTGCTCAAACAAATTGATTGGTTTCTTACTTCACTGCACTGGACCAACACATATCCTAAAACCCTGGTTAAACCACTTGGCAAACTAGTTTCTGACCATATCCCTGGCGTGGTAACTATTGAGACTAAAATCCCTCGCAGCAAACTCTTTCGATTTGAATCTTACTGGATTTTGCACCCTGGGTTCATGGATGTCGTTCAAGAGGTTTGGGATAAGCCTGTCTTTAACAAAAATGCAGCGGCCACACTAGCCCACAAGTTTAAGGCCCTCAGACATGCACTAAAAGTTTGGAGTAAACACATCTCAAAGCTATCCATTGCGATCAGTAACTGTAATGTGGTCCTGGCTGATTTAGATGAGTTAGAAAACAAGAGATGCCTCACAATACCTGAATCTAACTTCAGAAACATCCTCAAAGCTCATCTGCTCAAGTTGCTAAAATACCAGAAGCTATATTGGAAAAAACGTTGCACCATCCGTTGGATCAAGTTTGGGGATGAGAATACCAAATTCTTCCAAGCCATTGCCACTGAAAGGTTTCGTAAGAATAACATTGCTTCATTTCAAGCTGAAGATGGTAGTTTGGTTGAAGATCACCCTGGAAAAGAAGCCCTCCTTCACTCCACTTATAAATCCAGGTTAGGCACCACAGCCTCTTGTGATATGAAATTTGACCTGCCAGCAATCATTCCGCGTGCTTGTAATCTTGATCATATTACTGATCCGTTCACCGAGGAAGAAATTGATGGAATTGTAAAAGAAATGCCTCCTGATCGTGCCCCTGGACCTGATGGATTTAGTGGTGCTTGTCTTAAAGCTTGCTGGCCCATTATCAAACATGACTTCTATGTGCTTTGCTCCCAATTCTATGAAGGCACTCTGGATATCACTAGCATCAACGATGGTTTCATTACACTGATACCCAAGGTCAACTCACCTGAGTCAGTCAATGATTACAGATCGATTACTCTTCTTAACTGCTATCTAAAGTTGATCACGAAATTGCTAGCTAATCGTCTACAACGAGTTATCCTTCAACTGGTTCACCGTAATCAATATGGATTCCTCAAAGGGTGGACTATACAAGATCGTCTGGCGTGGGCTTATCAGTATATTCACCAATGTCACACTTCGGGCGAGGAGATCGTTCTGCTTAAGCTAGACTTCGCCAAAGTGTTTAACATGATTGCTCACGAGCCCATGATCAATATAATGAGGCATATGGGGTTTAACGAACGTTGGATTGCTTGGATCAACTGCCTCTTCTCCTCTGGTCGATCTTCAGTTCTTCTAAATGGAGTACCGGGCCGTCAATTCCTCTATAAGTGTGGGGTCCGCCAAGGTGACCCGCTATCCCCACTCATCTTTGTCCTCGCGGCTGAGTTACTCCAGGCTGCAGTTAATGATATGTTCAGACAAGGCAGAATCCATCTCCCCTTCCCTTGCAGAGGACAAACTGATTATCCTATCCTTCAATACGCGGACGATACACTCATAGTACTCCCTGCATGCATTCAGCAAGCCACATTGATTAAGCAGCTCCTTTCTGACTATGCCTCCTCTATTGGGCTTAAGATCAACTTTCACAAGTCCACTTTAATACCCATCAACCTGGACTTGGAAGCTACAAACAATCTGGCAAGAGTTTTTGGGTGTGCAATTGGAGCTATGCCCTTCACCTACCTTGGACTCCCATTAGGCACGACAAAACCCTCCATCCAAGAGCTCATGCCGCTGGTCTGCAGATTAGAGAGACAACTCACGTCCACATTTGCTATGATGTCGTATGGAGGCAAACTTGCTTGGTTAAATGCTTCGGTCACATCGCTCCTTGTGTTTGCCGTGTGCACACTTAAGTTCCCTCCTAAACTTATTGAGATCCTTGACAAGATTAGACGTAGATGTCTTTGGACTAAGAAAACAGAGCAAGGAGACAAATGTAATTCTCTGGCCGCTTGGGACTTGGTTTGCCGACCCAAGAAAAAGGGAGGGCTTGGAGTGATCAACTTAAAGATTCATAATGAGGCTCTGCTGCTTAAATTCCCGCACAAGTTCTTCAACAAACTGGATATTCCCTGGGTGCATCTCATTTGGGACAATCACTACGTAGACAAATACCTCATGCGGTCGACACAGTTGGCTCGTTCTGGTGGAAGGACATCTTAAAACTCACCCCCATTTTCCGCGGAATCACATCTGTTCAGGTGGTGGACGGCAAGACGACGCTTTTTTGGAAAGATCTGTGGAAGGAGGAAATTCTACAAACATCCCACCCTCGTGCTTTTTCATTTGCCATCCACGAAGACCTTTCTGTGGCTGAGGCAATGATTAGTACGGATCTGCATGAAACCTTTCACCTACCTGTCTCGCCGCAAGCGCTTGAAGAAATCCAAGATATGCACCCCCCCCCTCCTCATTGGATATCCCCCTCGACCTCATTACATGATGTATGGCACTACTCGTGGGGGTCGGCATGCTATCGGCCAAAGGACTACTATAACAACTACTTCAGGGACGGGTAGGCACACCATGCCTTCCAACATCTGTGGAAATCGCGATGTACCATGAAGATCAAGCTGTTCGGCTGGTTACTCTTCCTAGACAGGCTCAACACACGCAACATGCTCAAAAGGAGGCATTATAACATTGGTGATAATTTTGACTGCATACTATGTGGACAACACATCGAGGAAACTGTTGACCATATGATCTTCACTTGCCCGTTCAGTCAAAGCTGCTGGGCTAAGCTTCACATCGTTTGGGCACCTTTTGATAGCCGCCTCGATCTTCTTCAAACTACAAAAGATTCCTGGCTGAACCCTTTCTTCTTTGAAACATTCCTCACCTCGGCTTGGAGCATTTGGAAAGAGAGGAACAACAAACATTTCAGAGGAGTGGCTCCTACGATTGAGACCTGGCTGACACGATTCAAAGAGGACCTCCAGCTTCTTCAACATAGAGTTAAAGCAGCACGTAGAGCTGCCTTTGTCACTTTTTGTAACTCTGTTGTATAGCCAATAACTTGCATTATCTTAGAGTTCCCTAGCTGCACACTAGGTGAAAAGGTGCACCTTGTAATTTGGCTAGATGATATGTCTATGTAATTTATATAGATATATGAAAAAACAGTAGGGATTTTTCCGTACTGTCAAGTTTCTCAAAAAAAACAATGCAGCCGAATACGAGGCGCTATTGCATAGTCTCCGGATGGCCGTCTCCATGGGCATACAACGCCTTGAAGTGTGCGGGGATTCAAACCTCGCAATATCTCAGATAAACAGAGACTTCGACACAAAAGATTCGAAGATGGCGGCTTACCGCAACGCCATACTCAAAATATCAGCTCGGTTTGAAGGGCTCGAGTTTCATCATGTGGCTCGAGAGAGTAATCAAGCTGCAGACATACTTGCCCGCATGGGCGCCAAACGCGACCCCGTCCCACCTAACACCTTCGTGGAGAGGCTCTTCAATCCATCCGTAGTGTGGCAGTACGATAGCGGCAACACCATTCCGGAGCCGATCATGTCCCTAGATTCCAAACACAATTCCGATATCGTCGGGGGTTCGGGGACCAAAATAACACCATTGGCCCACGAAATCATGGCTGTAATTGCCCTGTGGACTGAACCTTCCCTCGCCTACCTTACTAGGAATGAGCTCCCTGATGATCAGACGGATGCTCGTCGTATTGTTCAATGCTCGAAGGCCTACAAAGTCCATGAGGGGGAATTGTACAAGAAAAGTACCACCGGAGTACTTCAAAGATGTATCTCCGAAGAAGAAGGATGGCAGCTATTGGCTGAAATACACGCCAGTCTTGGTGGCCATCATGCCGCAGCTCGGGCCCTTGTAAGTAAGGCCTTCCGTACGGGTTTCTTTTGGCCCACGGCCCGAGAAGACGCACAGGACCTCGTACAGCAATGCGTTGGATGCCAGCTTTTCGCCAATCAAAGCCATATGTCGCCCACTGCCTTACGAACAATCTCCATTACTTGGCCTTTTGTGGTCTGGGGACTAGACATGGTTGGACCCCTTAAAGGGGGAAGCCATAAGAAGAAATATTTGTTGTTTATGGCCGATAAGTTCACTAAGTGGATAGAAGCCAAACCAGTCAAAACGGCCGAAGCTGGACCGGTTATAGACTTCATATCCGGTGTTGTACACTGTTATGGTGTCCTGCACAACATCATTACCGACAACGGTTCCAACTTTACGGCCGATGAGGTGAAAACCTGGTGCGCTAATTTGGGCATCAAGCTCGATTACGTCTCCGTATGTCACCCTCAAACAAACGGTCAGGTCGAACGGGCTAACGTCTTGATAATGAGCGGCATCAAACCTAGACTAGTGCGATCTCTATGAGAATCAGACAAGCACTGGGTTGAAGAACTCGATTCTGTACTCTGGGGGCTGCGTACCACACCCAATCGCACGACCGGATATACACCATTTTTCATGGTGTACGGCACGGAGGCAGTTTTGCTTTGCGACATTATTCATGACTCACCTCGAGTGTGCATGTATGAAGAGAGAGAGAGAGAGAGAGGCCAAGCTCGATCGACAGGACGATCTGGACGGCTTGGAAGAGGAGCGCGATGTCATGAAGGCCCGTTCCGCATTTTACCAACAGCAAGCTCGGCGATATCAAAGCAGGGAAGTACGGGCAAAGACTTATAATGTCGGTGAACACGTTCTACGCCAACCAGAGAAGAAAAAGGACAAGCTCAAGCCCAAATGGGAGGATCCCTTCATTATTGATGAAGTTCTCAGTGGAGGAGCCTATCGCCTTCGCAAAGCTTCGGATAATCGTTTGGAACCAGACCCATGAAATGCTACTCGGCTCCGAAGATTCTATGCCTAAGTTCACATTTATACCATTTTTTCGTCCTTTCTTTTCTCCCTCTCACCTTTTTTCTCTTTTTCGTTTTTGCACGACTTCTAGCCAGTGTTCGGATAAACCGTACACTTCAGGGGCATACATCATTAAATGTACATACCCCATAATACCTGGGGGCTTCTTTCCACAAAAGCTTATTATGATTATTATTTTTTGAGCATCAAGCTCACTGCATATATGTGTTGTCTACTCATGTGTGTCTTGTCTTTGCCATTATATGCACCTTTATGACTTAAGTTTTTGCGGTGCTGGGTTGCCTGGCTCCTGTGCTTATGCCCTATGTTCCCGCTTGTTCAGCTAGGGCATAAAGGGAGCACCTCTACGATTGTTACAGCCGGGTTATCCGGACGTGTACCTCAAACGGGTGAAGCCGAAAGCTAGTGTTCTTAAGGTAGTAATTGGTCGGCGGACAAAAGACGAACTGCCTTCGCTGCAATATACGCCCCCAAATTATAAACGTGTATTGTGATTTTTAGCATCACAGCTTATGCATGCCCACAAACGCTGCTAGCCCAGGGAAAGGAACCCTTAACGGAACTATTCTCTCTGGAAGATGTTTCTTACGACTAAATGTAATATAACATAACTCCCCGAATACAACTTGTTTGTTTAAGCAATTATGACCGGACTTCCTGGTTTCTGAACATACCTTGGTGTTTTATCCGGAAACACTCCAAACCTAAGGTTCTGGAGGTCGAAGCAGAAAGTCTGCCATGACAATCATTTTACACTTCGGCTGGAGATAAAGTAAATTGCTACTTGGACTCAAAAACTTCTTCCTCCTCTAGACCCTCTAGTAGGTTGTCTAGTTTACAATCCTATTGAGAAAACTTAGCGGCTATTTTTACTTGGTCGTACACTAAGCTAACAGGAATTTCTTGTCCATCTGGTCCCCGAGGTCCGACCTGGGCCATATGATTCGGATCAAGTCTGGTATACCGCGTTTTCACCATGGCCCAAGCCTCTCGGGTGCCTTCCTGGCACACTGATATCTTCCATAGCTCCAAACGGCGACGAGCTCCCTTGAATAAATTTACGAGCTCCTCCATACTTCCTGGAGGTGGATCGGATGGCCATAAAGCCTTAGCCATGTTCCTCAATGCTTTTCGAGCTCACTCGTGCACCTTGGATAGCTCTTGTAGCAGGTCGCCTTGGAATGCAGACACTTCTCCTTCGGGACGTCCGGTTAGCACACCTACAGAAGCAAACTTGTAAAATTTTCAAACAGGAGACCATGTGACGGTCAGGTTAAAGAGCATACTTAATATGCTGCCTTTCAGCTTGGGCTCTTAAATCCTTCAGTTCTTCGGCTTGCTTGATATTTGCATCCTGTAGTTTGTTCTTCTCATTAATGGTCTGTGTCAATACACGTTGACCAGCAGCTTCTTGCCCTTCGGCATGTTGTTTGTCCGCTTGAGCAGCCCTTAGCCTCTCCTCCAGTTGGTTTGTCGACGCTACCAACGAAACAATGCATAGTTAAGCAACATCATTGTAGGCACGGGATCTTATTTCCGAGCTATTGTTGTACTTACCATCAGGTGCCTTCTTGGATTTCTTTAAATTTTCCAGTTCGGCAGTGGCAACAGTTAGCTTAGTTCGGCATTCTTCTAGCTCCTTGGATAATGTGTTATTTCTCTCCGTGAGTACCTGACAATGTAACGACCCTTAAATCAGTAGAGCCAACTGCTTCAAGACTTGGGGGCTACTGGCATATGATTATTGAATATGCACAAAAGTACATACCTGCATATCCTTTGAAAGCTGGTGAGGTGCTCTAGCAAGTCCATCCCGAGAAGCTCGGATGTAAGCATCCGTTGAGCTTAAGGCGTTGAATGCCTCTTCGGTGAAATTTGGGTCACGAATAGCCGCTCTCCGCTGCCGATGATTCATCGCACTCTCCACTTCGGAGTTCGTGACGGATACATTATCTGAATCCTATGGGAGATGACAATCCGGCATTGCTCCCACATCCCCTCCAGTCCTTGTGGCAGGGTCCGGGCCCGAATTAGTCTGTGCATGGCCGTCCAGGTCTCCGGATACAGTACGGCGTACACTCCTCATGCAATATGGCATAGCAGGAAATGTCACCGTCCGATCTATTCACTGAGTGTGTGCTAAAGGATTATACCTCTTCGATGAAGGAGAGGGCCCGACTGAATCGTCGTTTGCCTTTCTTTTCAAAGATGCGCCCTATGCAAGTGTCGTCTTCTTAGAGGACGCCTTTGCTGCAGTACGATGGTGCGAGCGGCGCCCCTTGGGAGCACAATGTAGTGCGGTGGGTGAGTCGCAATGGGAAAACTCTTTTTGAGGAGATGTCTCGTGGGTACTTACATGGGAGGAAGGGACAAGGCCGGGGTAATCAGCTATAATAGCCACTTCCCTGCCGTCATAGCTCATCTGATAAAAGACTCCATCCTTAAATTCTACAAATATATTTGGATCCTTGTCGGTGTCAAAACCGGCGGATCTCGGGTAGGGGGTCCCAAACTGTGCGTCTAGGCGGATGGTAACAGGAGACGTGGGACACAAGATTTTTACCCAGGTTCAGGCCCTCTCGATGGAGGTAATACCCTACGTCCTGCTTGATTAATATTGATGGTATGGGTAGTACAAGAGTAGATCTACCACGAGATCAATGAGGCTAAACCCTAGAAGCTAGCCTATGGTATGATTTTTGAGATGTAATGTTGTGTCCTACGGACTAAAGCCCTCCGGTTTATATAGACACCGGAGAGGCTAGGGTTACAGTCGTCGGTTACAATGGTAGGAGATCTACATATCCAGATTGCAAGCTTGCCTTCCACGCCAAGTAAAGTACCTTCCTGACACGAGCCGAGTCTTCAATCTTCTATCTTCGTAGTTTGGGAGTCCGCGGATATTGATAGTCCGCTGTCCGGACACCCCTAGTCCAGACTCCTCAAGAGTAGCCCGAACCAAAGCTTCAATGACGATAAGTCCAGCGTCCTTGTAGTCTTCGGCATTGCAAGGCGGGTTCTCCCTTCAAATTCCATGTTCCTGCCGAACAAAGTCCGGCTGCACCTTGAATACTGTGCTTCTTGGCTTTTACGCCAAATTATGGCCCTCTTCCACGCGTCGCACGAATGCGAAAAGCCAGGGAGTCTCTTACATTTTACCCCCCGGTCGTGCGGGTCACCTGCCTATTAAAGGGGCAGGGATCCAGATCCAAACCGCACCATCCCCCTCCCGCGTACACTCCATTGAAGCGCCTCTGACCCTGAAATCCATTCCACCATGGATCGTCAACGCGGCTCTTCCTCACGCGCTCCCAGCCCATCGCCGGGGGATTGGAGGAGGTGCTCTATTTCGCACAACGAGCTAGAAAAGCTCCAAACGGAGGGATGGCTTCCTCCGGCCTTCATGGTTCTGGTCCGAGCCGGACTGGTTACTTATCGAGGAGGGAGCCAGGCGGAGGACACCCCAAGCCCCAACAGGGGGGAGCGGGTGTGCTTTGTCCCTTATCTAATAAGGGACTCGGGTTTCCATACGCCTGCTCCTCCGCGGGCTCAAGTTCTACGGACTTCAGCTCCACCACCTCACGCCCGCTTCAGGTTGCACATCGCGGGCTACGAGCTCTTTGCGAGCTATTCCCGGCATCGAGCCCCATTTCGCATTGTGGAAGAGGTTATTCTGCCTCGCACTTCTTCTCTCCAGGATCCATATATCAAGTGGGCGGCGCCAAATATGGCGTATTGCTTTGGGACCGGATACCTATCCGCACTCAAGAGGGCGTCCAAGACCGCCCTCGAGTGGTTTTATATTGTAGACGCTCTGCTGCTGACCCCATCCGGATCGGCCTCCGGAGTTTGATGTCGCTCCTTGAAGAAACGCCTCACTGGCGCCATGGAGCCCCGTGCTTGGAGGAGGACAAGAGCGTCCATTACTTGATGGGCCGAATAAGACTAATGGCTCATTCTGACTTGACCATGATTGGAGTCATGGCTACATGCATCAAGCTGAAGGAAATATGCCCTAGAGGCAATAATAAAGTTATTATTTCCTTATTTCATGATAAATGTTTATCATTCATGCTAGAATTGTATTAACCGGAAACATGATACATGTGTGAATGCATAGACAAAACAACATGTCACTAGTATGCCTCTACTAGACTAGCTTGTTAATCAAAGATGGTTATGTTTCCTAACCATGAACAAGGAGTTGTTATTTGATTAATGAGGTCACATCATTAGTAGAATGATCTGATTGACATGACCCATTCCCTTAGCTTAGCACACGATCGCTTAGTATGTTGCTACCGCTTTTATCCATGACATATACATGTTCCTCGTAACTATGAGATTATGCAACTCCTGCCATCGGAGGAACACTTTGGTGCTACCAAACGTCACAACGTGAATCGGGTGATTATAAAGGAGTACTACAGTGTCTCCAAAGGCAAATGTTGGGTTGGCGATTTCGAGATTAGGTTTTGTCACTCCGATTGCCGGAGAGGTATCTCTGGGCCCTCTCGGTAATGCACATCATGAAGCCTTGTAAGCACTACAACTAATGAGTTAGTTGTGAGATGATGTATTACGAACGAGTAAAGAGACTTGCGATAACGAGATTGAACTAGGTATTGGATACCGACGATCGAATCTCGGCAAGTAACATACCGATGACAAAGGAACAACGTATGTTGTTATGCGGTCCGACCGATAAAGATCTTCGTAGAATATGTAGGAACCAATATGGGCATCCAGGTCCCGCTGTTGGTTATTGACCGTGAATAGTTCTAGGTCATGTCTACATTGTTCTCGAACCGTAGGGTCCGCACGCTTAAGGTTTCGGCGATGCTTATTATGAGTTTATGTATTTTGATGTACCGAAGGAGTTCGAGTCCCGGATGTGATCACGGACATGACGAGGAGTCTCGGAATGGTCGAGACATAAAGATTGATATATTGGAAGCCTATGTTTGGAGTTCGGAATGGTTCCGGGCGAAACCGGGAATTTACCGGAGTACCGGGAGGTTACCGGAACCCCCCGGGAGGTAAATGGGCCTCGATGGGCCTTAGTGGAAAGGAGAAGGGGCAGCCCTTGGTGGGCGCGCCCCCCTTCCCTAGTCCTACTAGGACTAGGAGAAGGGGGCCCGCCCCCTCTCTCTCTTTCCCCCGGGAATCCTAGTCCAACTAGGATTGGGGGAATCCTACTCCCGAGGGAGTAGGACTCCCAGCCAGCGCCTCCTCTTGGCCGCCGCCCCTTCCCCTTGCTCCTTTATATACGGGGCAGGGGGCACCTTGGAACACACAAGTTGATCTTGAGATCGCCTTAGCCGTGTGCGGTGCCCCCTCCACCATATTCCACCTCGGTTATACTGTCATGAAGCTTAGGCGAAGCCTCGCGCCGTGAAACATCAAGATCGCTCCCACGCCGTTGTCTTGACGAAACTCTCCTCGACACTCGGCTGGATCGAGTACGAGGGACGCCATCGAGCTGTCGTGTGTCAAGAACTCGGGCGCCGGAGTAACGGCGCCGGATCGGTCGGATCGCGAGGAGAACGTCGACTACTTCCTCTACGCTGTGATCGCTTCCGCCGGGTCTACAAGGGTATGTGGACAACACTCTCCCTCTCGCTATACATCACCATGATCTTGCGTGTGCGTAGGAAATTTTTGAAATTACTACGCTCCCCAACACAAGCGGGGTGCAGCTGCTGCAATACGAGGCCACCCCATGTGGGATTTCAATGGGGAGGACGATGCCACCCGCACGGGCCGCAAAGGTTCGGATTCGACCGAGGATCCGTGAAGATCCTATCCGCCTGTATAAGGGGAGAAGGAGGACTTCCTTTGTCCCAACCCCGTGAATGGGTTTTCTATGGTCAATCCCAGAGGATGGGTGTTTAACACCTCAAAAGGGTCTTTACCCGTATTTTGAAGTTTAAGCTTCTCATATTACGCCTTGGTGCGAGTCTCGCGGGACTGACAGACATGGTGAGTCCCGCCCACAACCCGAGGACCTGAAGGATCCTCAGGTCCGGCCTCCGAGAGGATCCGACCTCGGGTGGAGCTAATCGACGGGTGTATCACCACTAAGCGTTGATGACGCATTGGTCGCCATTACGGCGGACTACCCCGGCTAAGTTCGGCCCCGGTGACCAAGACCGCCCGACACCGTTATCTTATTCTCGCCTATTCGACCTTCGCGAACGATGGTGTTTTTGCAGAAGCGCCAATCCGCCGGAGCGAGCTGCGCGGCCGACTTCTGGTCGGGCCAACCAGCAGGAGGAACAGAGCGCCACGCGGCGAAACGCCACCGCAGAGGTATAGCTCGCGTTTGATCTTTCTCGAGCAATGTTCCGAGGAAACTTCTAAGTGCTCATGATCTTTATAGAAGAAAAGCGCCACGGACTGCGAGCACAGGAATTGCCAACCCAATCAACACCAGCCAGGCTCATGCGCCCGGACTGGAGGGGGAGGCAAGCGCAAGAAACGAACCGGATCCTACCCCAACGGAGGATACCGATGCATCGTCCGCCACAAAGTCGGAGGTGGAGAGCGCTATGAATCATAGACGCCGCCGGACAGTTTTTCAAGAGGCGTGCTTTTCCCCTGAGGCATTGGATGCCTTTACAACAGGGGACGCGCATCTCTGGGCTGCCCAAAATGGTTTTACCAGGCCGCAGCAAAGATGTTAAAGACATACGGGTGAGGGAATTTTAATGGTTGTATACACCAGTAGCCCCCGAGACTTAAATTGGTTATGCTAACTGATTTAAGGATCACATGAACTTTCAGGCTCTTAACGAGAAGAATACCCAGCTGTCCCGGGAGCTGCAAGATTGCAAGGCCCAACTTGGGGCTGCACTTGCTGCCGCAGGAGGAGACGGGAAGACCCCTCCTGGTAACACTTTTGTATAAATGAATACAAGCGCTGTGCGGCGTGCGCACGAGTCTAATAATCGACACTGTAGGTGCTGCCGAACAAGATCCGGATAGGCAATCGCTACTTCGCCAGCTAAAAGCCGGCGAAAATGTGCTGAACAGAGTTTAGCAGGAAAGGAACAAGCTTCAAGATGCCAACGCCAGGCTCGGAGAAGAGCTGAAAGGCGCACAGGCCGAGCTATCCGGCTCCGTTAAGGAGAATCAGCGGCTTCGTCGCAGCATCTATAGTAAGTGCTTGAGCGAACTCTCTTAGGAAGAGGAGTTCGGCAAGTAAGCGATTTGACATAATATGTCTTGTAGGTATACTCACGGGCCATCCTGCGGAGGAGATGCCCTTATCAATGGGTGATCAACTTCCCGAACTGTTGCAGCTGCTCGAACGAGTTCGGCAGGCAATGAGTGGCGTCGTAAAGGCTTTATGGCCATCCCTCGTCCCGCCCGAGGGCCTCGGGGAGCTTGCAGAGAAGCTACAGGGAGTGCGGCAGCGCTTCCGTTTGTGGAAGGTTTCGGCCTGCCGACAAGGTGCCAGGGAGGCTTGGGCCATGGTGAAGACGCGGTACAAGAAGGCGGATCCCAACCATATGGCCGAAGTTGGACCGGTGGGGCCCGACGGAAGGAGATCCTGTGAGTTTAGTGTACAGCCAGTAGAACTGCTCGCTAAATTTTCCCAACGGATCAGTAAGCTAGACAGCCTGTTAGACGGGATTGAGGAGGAATACAATCAATGAACTTGACAATGTATATTATCCTTAAAAATGACATGTAAAATGTCTTCTAGCCGGATTGTAGATCTTTTGTCGTTGCAGACCTTTTCGCTTCAACCTCGGGACCCGAGAGTCCTGAGGCGTCCAATACCTTTGTGGTTTAAGAAGTAACCGTGGTATGCATGGAGACTAGGCGTAGGGGTCATTAGTGCTTTATCAGACAAGTGCCCAACTAGTTATGTTATATTACATGGTTAGTAAGAAACATCTTCCAGAGAGAATAGTTCCATTAAGGGTTCCTTTCGGGGTGGCATGCCCAAAAGTGCATGTCCGACTGCCAATTGAGCGATAAAACATCCGGGGCAGATGGAAAAGAAAGGTAGGAAAAGTCATCTTTTAAATCACCGACCAAATATTCCCTTAAGAACGCTTAGCTTTCGCTTCACCCGATCTGAGGTACACATCCGGTGACCCGCAATAATAATCGCAGAGGTGCTCCTTTACCACCTAGCCGAACAATCGGGAACGTGGGGTAAGCACAGAGCCAGCAACCCAGCTTGGCCAAAACTTAAGTCATATCGATGCATATAATGGCGAGTAAAAGGTACATGTGGAAGCATGACACATGTGTTGGGTATAAAACCCGTATGTTTGAGCTTCTGTAAAAGAAGCCCCCAAGAATAACGAGTGCGAGTGGCACACCGTATGTATGCAAAAAATGCGAAAATAGGCCCCGAAGGGATTTGCTAATTTTAAAAAGGAGAAAATGAAAAAAGGAGGACAACCGAAATATATATAAAGCTGGACGGGGGAAGGGGACGAACTCTTAGTCCGGCGCTAGGCATAGAATCGTCGGAGTCGGGCTGCGTTCCATGGGTTTGGCTCGAGTCGGTTGTCCGACGCATTTCGTAGACGGTACACTCCGCCGGTCAGTACTTGATCAATAATGAAGGGGCCTTCCCATCTGGGCTTGAGCTTGTCCTTCTTCTTGTCCGGCAGGCGTAGAACTAGTTCGCCAACGTTGTAGGTTTTGGCCCGTACTTCTCTGCTTTGATATCTTCGGGCCCGTTGCTGATAGAATGCGGAACGAGCCTTCGCAACGTCCCGTTCTTCCTCCAATGTGTCCAAGCTGTCCTGCCGATCTAGCTCGGCTTCTCTTTCCTCATACATGCGCACTCGAGGTGAGTCATGAATAATGTCGCAGGGCAAGACTGCCTCTGCGCCGTATACCATAAAGAATGGTGTGAATCCGGTAGTACGGTTAGGCGTTGTCCGCAGCCCCCAGAGTACGGAGTCGAGCTCCTCGACCCATTGGGTGTCTGATTTAGTGAGTGACCTCACTAGTCTGGGTTTGATGCCGCTAATTATTAGACCGTTTGCTCTTTCCACTTGACCGTTGGTTTGAGGGTGATAGACTGACGCATAGTCGAGCTTAATGCCCATATTTTTGCACCATGACTTCACTTCATCGGCTGTGAAGTTCGTGCCGTTATCCGTGATGATGCTGTGGGGGACTCCGTAACGGTGTACCACCTCTGATATAAAGTCTATCACTGGTCCGGACTCCGCCGTTTTGACCGGTTTGGCCTCTATCCATTTGGTGAACTTATCCACCATCACCAACAGGTACCTTTTCTTATGGGTTCCCCCTTTAAGGGGTCCGAACATGTCAAGCCCCGGATCATGAACGCCATGTAATGGGTATGGTTTTGAGGGCGGTGGGTGGCATATGGCTCTGATTAGCGAAGAGCTGGCAACCAACGCATCGCTGGACCAAGTCCTGTGCATCTGCCCGAGCTGTCGGCCAATAAAATCATGTACGGAATGCAATTCCAACCAGGGCCCGGGCTGCTGCGTGGTGTCCACCTAGTCCGGCATGGATTTCAGCCAGGAGGTTTCGCCCTTCTTCTTCGGAGATACACCTTTGAAGGACTCCGGTAGTACTTTTCTTATAAAGTTCTCCCTCATGAACCTTGTAGGCCTTCGATCGCCGGACTATGCAGCGGGCCTCATTATGGTCTTCGGGAAGTTCTTGCCTTAAGTAAGTAGGCCAGGAAAGGTTCTGTCCACGCGGCGATTACCGCCATTATATCGTGGGCGGATTGTGTTACGTTGTCTGCTGGATCACCAGTTGGTGCGGCTTTCTCCGGTTTATCGCTACCGGACTCCTCTTCCCATAGTACGGATGGCTTGAAGAGCCGTTCCAGGAAGATATTTGGAGGGACAACATCACGTTTTGCACCGATGCGTGCCAGGATGTCGGCCGCTTGATTGTTATCTCGGGCTATGTGATGGAATTGAGTCCTTCAAACCGAAGCCGACATTTTCGTGACAGCATTACGATATGCTGCCATTTTCGGATCCTTGGCGTCAAAGTCTCCATTTATTTGGGATATTGCCAGTTTGAATCGCGCACCTCTAGGCGTTGAATGCCCATGGAGATTGCCATCCGGAGACCATGTAACAAGGCCTCGTATTCGCTGCGTTGTTGGAGCCCGTGTACATTATCTCAAGTACATCTTGAATCAGATCTCCGGTGGGGGCGTTAATACGACGCTTGACCCCATCCGCCAACATTTTGGAGCCGTCGAAGTGCATAGTCCAATTGGAGTATCGCCGTACTCTTTAGGTAGTTCGCTTCATCCATTCGGCGATGAAGTCAGCCAAAACTTGCGACTTTATGGCTCGTCGAGGTTTATAGGTTATGTCGAATGGCAAGAGCTCAATGGCCCATTTTGCGATCCTGCCCGTTGCGTCGCGGTTATTTATAATGTCATTGAGTGGTACTTCAGAAGCCACTGTTATCGAACACTCTTGAAAGTAGTGCCGAAGCTTCCGAGACGCCATGAACACCGCATATGCTATCTTTTGATAGTGCGGGTAACGGGATTTGCAGGGGGTCAGCACAGTGGATACAAAATACACTGGTTTTTGAAGAGGGAATTTATGTCCCTCCGTTGCTCGTTCGACGACGAGTACAGCGCTCACGACTTGGTGTGTTGCTGCGATGTATAATAACATCGGTTCGCCCTGACTGGGCGCGGCCAGGACCGGATTTGTTGCCAATATGGCCTTTATTTCTTCGAGTCCGGCAGTGACGGCATCCGTCCACTCGAAGTGTTCGGTGCGCCTTAGGAGGCGGTAAAGGGGCAACGCCTTTTCTCCTAAACGGGAGATAAAACGGCTTAAGGCTGCCACGCATCCTGTTAATTTTTGTATTTGCTTGAGGTCCTTTGGGATATCTAAGCGTGACAGAGCCCGGATTTTGGCGGTTTGCTTCGATCCCTCTACGGATCTGATGAAGCCCAGCGGTTTCGGCTGGTGCGCCAAAACACATTTTCCGGATTCACTTAATGTCATATGCTCGAGGTTGTCGAATGTGAGCCTCAAATCGTCTATTAAGGTTTCGACATGTTTTGTTTTGACGACTCGTCGTCTCGTATCTCTCGACCGTTTTGCCGATCCGGGTAGCGGACATGTCCGAATCATGCGCCGATATGTTGCGCCGCGTTTTTGAGTCGAAGGGCATCGTGTTGAAGCGTAATGGCGGTATGGAGTAATGAATGCCGCTGCGGCTTGATTCGCTTCCGCCATCTTGATTTGATGATAGTCGAGTATGCATCCGGGAAGCACAACGAATCGTGTCTGCTTTGGCATCGATAATTTGATCGATGCGGGGAAAGGATCCTTTAGGCAAGCCTTATTGAGGTCTTTGAAGTCGACCGAGGCGCCAGGATTTATCTTTCTTTGGTACCATCACCAAATTTGCTAGCCGATCCGGATGTTTGATATCTCTAATGAATCCGGCTTCAATAACTTGGCTAGCTCTTCTCCCATTGCTGTCTTTTGGGTTCGGAAAATCGCCAAGAGCCTGTTTGATGGATTAAATCCTTTTAGGATGTTTAGGCTGTGTTACGCCAACTGCGGGGATTCGGGCATGTCTGAAGGGTGCCAGGCGAAGATGTCCCAATTTTCCCGAAGGAAGTCGCGCAGTGCGGCGTCCACTTTGGGGTTCAGCTGTGCCCCGATGGAGGCCGTCTTTGTTGGGTCCGTTGGGTGGACCTGAAATTTAACTATCTCATCTGCTGGTTTGAAGGAGGTGGACTTGGATCTTTTATCAAGTATCACATCGTCCCTGTTTACCATAGAGCGTAGCGCGGTGAGCTCCTCTGCCGCTAAGGCTTCGGATAGTGCCTCAAGGGCTAGCGCGGCTGTCTTGTTTTCGGCGCGAGTCTGTATCCGGATTATTGACGAGAGTGATTATTCCGCGGGGCGGGCATTTTGAGCTTCATGTACCCGTGGTGAGGTATTGCTTGAAAAATTGTGAATGCCTCTCGTCCTAATATGGCGTGATAGCCGCTGCTGAACGGGGCTACAGAACGTGACTTCTTCGGATCTGTAATTGTCCGGAGGCGAACACCACATCGAGTGTGATTTTTCCGGTGCAGCGTGCTTCCGGCTAGGGATTATTCCTCTGAAGGTTGTCTGCTTCGCTCAATCTGGCTCAATCGATTTCCATTTTCCGTAGGGTTTCCTCGTAAATGAGGTTTAGTCCGTTGCCGCCGTCCATGAGGACTTTTGTCGACGAGAGCCGTCCACTATGGGACTAAGTACCGGTCTTGGCCGGGCTCGTAGTTCGAGATGTGGGCTCGTCGCTGGCCTTCAAGGTGATAGCTGTGTCCTCCATGGATTTGTTGTTGCTACTTGGTAGACTTGGCGAGTTCGCGGATTGTTCGTTTCGCATATTGTTTGATCACGAAAGTCTCAAGACTGATGATACCGTCTTTGGTATTGTTGGAGTGGTTTCCTGAGCTAGAAGCTCTTCGCCACTTTTGGCCACCGCCGTAGTATCCAACATGCTCGAAGGCTATGCGTTGGGGCAGCTCCCCATATTATGAAGTTCTGAGGTCCATTGAGCCATCCCTCGATCTGGTTCCGTTTCCCTTCTTTGGTTTTTGCTTTTGGTTTTTGCATTTGGGGCCTGATTGCGGGCGCCCTTTTACCGCTGGATGGGATTGGTGCGGATTATCCCAAAATTGATTTTCAGTTTTCCGGAAACTTTCCATCGCCAATACTTTCAGACTATGGGCGCCAGATCGGTAAAATGCATAATTTTGCGACGATCAATGGCGTTCAGATTCCCCGTCCGTGCGCTTATTGCGAAAGATTGAGATTGCGTTTTCCTCTCGGCAGTCCTTTATCCCGTCCATAACCGGGAGAATCGGCCCAATAATGATGTCTTGTTTACGAGGGCTCTTGCGAATTAGAGATAGGTCGCATATATGCAGGCGGGTGGGTGGAACAAAATCCGGATCCTGCCCATCTTTGGGCTCAAAGGCGAGGTCTTCGAACTTGGAAGCTTGATTTCTTTGGAAGTGGACCAGCGAGTCGGGCGACGCATGATTTTAGGTTCAATGCTCGATCAGGGTCCGTCCCTCCGCGGGAATCCGGCATGGAGGGTTCGGGAATCCGGACACAAATTGTTTTCAACAATGGCAACGAATTGCCGAGTTGTTCTTCTACCACTTCGACGTGGTGGGTTGCCTGGGGAGAGTTAATCTCTCTCAGATCGGTTTTAAGCCCGATCTGATCGTAGTCCGTTGCGACTCCCAGGGCGGCAATGCGATCCAAGAGCTCGTTAACAGACGAGAGTTCGATCGGATCTAACTGTTCGGCAGCTTTAGGGCTGACTCGAAGATTGCTTTCGACTACTTGAAAAGTCATTGCCAAAGCGACGGCCGGACAAGCGGTCATAAGGAAGCCGCCAAGCCGGATTGTCTGACCGATGGTCAAGGCCCTTTCGGTGAGAACACCGTCTTTGAAGAAGGGTAAAGGCATCCGCTCTATCGGTGACGACACAGAGGAACTCTCAATGAAAGCACCAATGTCGGTGTCAAAACCGGCGGATCTCGGGTAGGGGGTCCCGAACTGTGCGTCTAGGCGGATGGTAACGAGGCGAGGACACAAGTTTTTACCCGAGTTCAGGCCCTCTCGATGGAGGTAATACCCTCGTCCCGCTTGATTAATATTGATGGTATGGGTAGTACAAGAGTAGATCTACCACGAGATCAATGAGGCTAAACCCTAGAAGCTAGCCTATGGTATGATTGTTGAGATGTAATGTTGTGTCCTACGGACTAAAGCCCTCCGGTTTATATAGACACCGGAGAGGCTATTGTTACACAGAGTCGGTTACAATGGTAGGAGATCTACATATCCGTATTGCCAAGCTTGCCTTCCACGCCAAGTAAAGTACCTTCCAGACACGAGCCGGAGTCTTCAATCTTCTATCTTCGTAGTTTGAGAGTCCGGCGGATATTGATAGTCCGGCTGTCCGGACACCCCCTAGTCCAGGACTCCCTCAATCCTCTTCAAATCCAGGATCAAGGTCTCGATTATGGTCCTCCGGCTGCGGAGTGGGGCTGTAGATCCCCGCGATGACCTTTCTCCATTCCTGTTAAAGGTAGCCGGATGAAGTTCGACTAAAAGCGTAGCTAAGGAAAAGGACTGAGTAAGCCCTGTGATCAAAGACTCACCCAGTCAATGGGGTCATACATGGAGAAGCCTTCTCAGCACTTCAGGCGAGCGAAGTCTTCCTTTTCCCCTTTCAAAATGTCAGCCAACATGGCGACCAAAGTGGTAAAATTGGCTGTACCCTTGCACCCACAGCATGATGCGTCTTCCTCCCCGTTGTAATGCCACATGGGAAGCCCTCTGGATTGGAGCGGCTGAACGCATCGCATTATTGAAATCGCCATTACCTCGACTATAGATAGTCCGGAGTGGGCGAGTATTCTGATCTTGCTCACCAGCCTCTTAATCTCCGCACTGTCTTCTTCTTCATAGCTTCGGGGACGCCAACTGGCGCGCTTCTTTAAAGGAGAGGTGGAAAATTCAGGAAGACCTTGCCGGATTGGGTCCGGGAGGACAACATCTTCGATGTAGAACCACTCTGAGGGCCACTCTTCGGATGACTTCTTCAGAGTGCCAGGCAGGTATCCTATTCCGCCTATACGCCAACTCCGGCGCCGCCCACCTCGAATATGGATCCCTTTTGGGAGCGGGGGACGAGGAAGAAATATTTCCTCCATAACTCGAAATGGGCCTCGCAGCCTAGGAACAGCTCGCAAAGAGCAACAAAGCCAACGATGTGTAGGATGGAGCCCGGCGTGAAGTTGTGCAGTTGGAGACCGTAATACTCCAGAAGACCTGTCGGTGTCAAAACCGGCGGATCTCGGGTAGGGGGTCCCGAACTGTGCGTCTAGGCGGATGATAATAGGAGACAAGGGACACGATGTTTTACCTGTGTTGGGCCCTCTTGATGGAGGTAAAACCCTACGTCTGCTTGATTAATATTGATGATGTGTATTACAAGAGTGGATCTACCACGAGATCAAGGAGGCTAAACCCTAGAAGCTAGCCTATGGTATGATTGTTGTAATGGAGGTTATGTCCTACGGACTAAAGCCCTCCGGTTTATATAGACACCGAGAGGGCTAGGGTTACACAGTAGTCGGTTACAATGGTAGGAGATCTACATATCCGTATCGCCAAGCTTGCCTTCCACGCCAAGGAAAGTCCCATCCGGACACGGACGGAGTCTTCAATCTTGTATCTTCGTAGTCTTGGAGTCGGCGGACGATGATAGTCCGCTGTCCGGACACCCCTAGTCGAGACTCCTCGGTAGCCCACGAACCTGGCTTCAATGATGATGAGTCCGCGGCGCATAATGTTCGGCATTGCAAGGCGGGTTCCTCCTCCAAATAATCCATAGAAGATTGTGAACACCAGGATAGTGTCCGGCTCTGCAAAATAAATTCCACATTCCTCCGTAGAGAGAATAAAATGTACACAAGTTCAATCTGCTGACGTATTTTGCGGCATGACGTCACACCACTACCAAGCCTTTACTTGAATCATTTTTTATTATCAAACCACCTCAGCGTGTTTAGCGAAGCGGTTTCCTTGGCACGTCTTGTCGAAGCAGAGACCGTGTTCCCCTTATTCCGGGATTCTCATCAATATGGACGTGGGTATCCCAACCGCGCCATTGATGGTGGCGCTTGGGAGATAAGCGAGTTTTACCAGGCTAGTGGGGACGCATAGTCTTCGTCCGCCTATATAAGGGATAAGGATTCACCTTTTCACCTACACCCTCTTCCTCCTTTGCTTATCCATCTCCGCGCACTCGAGCTCCAGCGCCCAAGTTCACGCATCTCGTCTCAACCTTCTCTGACCATGTCCGGAGCGGGAGGCAAGTGGTTGGCCTCCACCGTTAAGGAGGAGCACATCACAAAGCTGCGCGGCGCCGGATACCTTTCCGGCGACATCGCGCACCGGCTGCCCGACGAGGGCAGCTCATCCCCACCCCTGTGCCCCATGAGAGGGTCGTTTTCCTTCCCGCTTCCTCTGCGGATTTGGGCTCTCCACTTCACCCCTTTGTCCGGGGCTCATGTTCTACTATGGCCTGGATTTCCATGATCCGTGCGAACTTCATCCTCAACATCTCGGCGTTTATCGTCGGGTGCGCGGCCTTCCTCTACATCCAGCCCCACTTCGCTTAGGCTCAAGACCTTCAATGTCAAGTGAAGGTAGTGAAGGGCACTCGGGAGTCTTGAGGCGCCATGTTGGGCAAGATGCCCAACGTCCTTTGGTTGAAGGGCCTTCGTGGAATCCGTCAAGGGGTGGCGGTCGGGGTGGTTCTACATCACCGAGCATGCGACCCTAAGTGGGCGGCGGCCCCGAGTTCAGATCTGGTACCCCTCGCAGCTCACCTCCTGGAAAGAAGGGCTTCTTTGTGGGGTAATTGAAGGAGCCGACGGGACTCCAAGCTGTATCCAAGTGGTGAACAAGAAGCTCGAGCTGGTTAAAGTGGTCCAAGTCATGCTCGTCCACCGGATTCTCCCATGCCATGAGCGGGCATTCAATGCTGTGGGAGTTCGATCCGGAACAGCACCAGCGTTGAGAGGGCTCTTCAACACGACGTCTGAAAGGCGCTGGAGGTGCTGTTTAAGGGCGCCTGGCCCCTACATCCGCTGACAGAAGATCATGGATTTCACTCGCAGCGTCCACCGACGAGGTAAGTGATTCTACCCCTTTACGGGACACTTGTTGTTAATAGTTCGACCCTAAGCGGGTTTCAATCTCCCTTTTCCTTTGACAGGAGTGGATGAAGAAGGCCGAGCAGCTCATCTGCCCGGCTCCCATGCCAGAAGACCCAGTGGACGCCCGTCTAGCGGGGCTGCTGGTTCCGGCACCGCACGTGGTGCCGGAGAAGAAGGCCAAGAAGGTGGCCACGGGTACTCAAAAGAGTTCCTGTTTTGGTGTCCGACGACTCAGGAGGATTCCTCCCGAAGATGAGGAGGAGGAAGAAGACTCTCTCCCAGAGGAGGGAGAGAGGAAGAGGAAGGCTTCCCCAACAGGGGAGGCCGAAGGGTCCAAGAGGGGAAGAACTATTCCCCCTGACAGCTCCGCCAACACCAACGTTGGCGATGAAGAGTGGCCCTCAAGGGCCAGGCCTCGGGTGAGATCGTAAGCATCCGGATCCCTAAATATTCTGCAATTTCTTTTGTGTCACATAGTGTCCTTCTAATGCCGCATACTACCTGCAGTCCGGCCGATGATGATCTCCCTGCTTCATCGAGCGGGTCGTTGGCTCCGTCGGATGTGGATTCCATCCCGACTGTCTCCACCCCTCGCGCCGATGAGGATGCCGAGGTGGGATCCCAGAAAGGGACCCATCAGGAGGAGGCTCCGGAGGCGCCACAAGGCAGCCTCCCGGACTTTGCACCGGATTCCACACCGGAACCCGCAGTGGTTCCGGAGTCCGGCAGGCGGCCCCTTCGCAAGAAGGGCAAGACCGTGACGCCGGCGGCCCCGTCCAACCGGGCGCGGAAAACTTGTTGGAGGCGCTCAAAGGCGCTTCCATCAGGAAGAACACCGCCTTGTTATGAGTGCGGTGATTGAAAAGTCACTTCGCCAAGAGCGGGCTGACCAAGCCTGCAATAGCCTTCTAGCGAGCTTTGAGGTAAGAAGTTAAAATTATGTAATGTAATACCGCATAGACAAGAGCCCTCGATGCTCGGTTCGGTGTTCGGAAAGAAAAGCCGGACCGAGGATCTAAAAAGATATACGTGAGGTTGCTAATAAATTATGTCAATATGGGTTTGCAGTGCTTTTTCTTGACCTCTGCCGACTTGTCATGGAGGTTGGTGCATTGAAGCAAGATCTCGGCGGTCCGAGCGAGAGCTCGGCCATGCCAAGAGGCAGCTCGAGGACAAAGAAGGTGAGTAGCACCACTTTGAATATTTACCTTCTGAGAAAAGGATTTGGTTGCAATAAAACTAACAAGGATAACATGGATGCTGCGGGGCCACGAACAAGGTGGCAACCCTAAAGGAGGCTGTGTCATGACCCGACATAATCTTGCCGCTGAACGGGCAGAGCGAGAGAAGCGGCGGCGCGGTGGCGGAGGTGCAGCAAGAGCTCCGTGCTCTCATGGAGAAGCATGAGAGTTTGGGCGCGACTCAAAACTTCGAGAGTCCGAGCTCGCCTCGGCCTCGAAAGTGCCAAGTCCGCCAAGGCCGAGGCCCGTAAGGCCCTTCAGAGGTTGAGGATATGAAGAAAATAGCAGCGGTAAGGCGTTTTTCATGCAAAGCAAGCATGTTAATGTAAACTACGACACTTACCCGGATTGAGCTCTCGAGGCGTTTGTAGATCTGCCTCGCGGTGTGTCCGATCGCGCCGCATTCTACCGTGGCGAGGAGGGAGCTCAGCGGAGAAGGTCTTACGGTCTCGAGACTGCTGAGGCGGCCATCCGTGCCCCTAGCGACCAGCTGAAGCAGCTGGTCGAGCTCCACAAGGTAGCTGAGGAGGCCATGAAGGGCCTTATAGTCCGGCTATGGTCTGGACAGGCCATGCCTGGGAGCTACTTCGGCCTCGTGCGGCGGCTGGTGGATGCGTGCCCCTGGGTGGAGGTCATCAAGCGCTCCGCCTGTATTGAGGGTGCTCGTCGGGCCCTTGCCCGCGCAAAGGTGCACTGGGGCAGGTTGGATGCGGAGAAGCTTATCACCGACGCACCGCCAGCGGGTAAGGAGTATCGTACGCCCGAGATGTACTATAAGACTATCCTGAAGGGTGCCCGCAAGATTGCGGATGAGTGCCCCAGAGATGTAATTATTGAATAGACTCGCTATGTATTATCCTGTGCGCTGAAAACTTTGTTCATATGCGTGAAGCAACGCTTGTTTGATTGAAAATATTACCTTCTGTGCGGCCGTTTATAAAATCTGAGAGGTGGCAAGTCGTCGGCTTCAGCCCCCGAGCCACGAGTGCTGAGGTGTTTGGGATAAACTTGAGCACTCTTGTTCCCATTTTTGGGTCCATCTAGGGAGGCGCTCAACACAACGAACAAGGCAACCGGACTTATAATGCTTGAACACTCTCACTTAGCCATAGAATTCTATAATTTTAAATTTCGGCAAAGCCCCTAGTATTCGGAAGACCGAATTGAGGCGCTATCCACGTCTTCGTCGGACATTATCCGGTGCCGCTCGGCGGCATAAGTCTTTAGGGACCCAAAAGACCTCTCGAACGAGGACCAGTCTCACCTTATCATGCCGATCGGTTTTAGCTTTCTCCATCGAGGCGCTCGCCCAGCTCAACCGGGCGCAATCGCGATGGTTCTCCCAAAGGCTACCTTAGCCGCCAGAACGGGCGTAAGGCACCAAAACGTGGGAGCCGCAAACCCAACTATTGACCCAAGACATGATTGGAGCCGATTCATATAATGCTATAAGTTCGGGGTGCCGCACTTGTGAAAGTGTTCGGACTTATCACACCATAATGCGGGGAACATAAGCCCCTGGTGTATTCGTCCGTACCAAAATATACGGGTGCAAGATGTCATTAATGAACATATGTCTAAAGTAATGCGATAATAGGCAAAAAATGCTGCATTATTTATTCAAGGAATTCTGCTATGAGTGCGGAATGATACAAAGAGTGCGGTAAGCAAGGGATTGGACTAGTTAAACATGTCCCCCTCCAGGGGTGGGCTGTGGACTGGTGTATATAATCGAATTTAATGCTCATAATGGAGACCACCTGAGTGTTCGTCGCAGCCTTTTTCCCTGCCTGGCTGTTGCATCGTGAGTTCGGCGGGTTCGCCGCGCAGTGGCCTCCGTGAGCGGAGTCTGTGTATACAAAGAAGGAAAATAATAATAAAAAAGAGTGACACGCTTGTGAGCCACCGTGTGGTCGAGCCGCACTGGAGTCATTGTGGTCATGCCCCCCCTAGGCCCATGGTATCTCCAGGCGTAATGATGTACGCGGAGGGTTGGTCTTGCAATCATGCGAGGGCTGGGGTTGGGGCCGCATTCTGGCGATGCTCGGAACGTGCTGTGGTCTTGGTCGATGTTGCTCCGGAGCACGTTTGGCGTGTCGAGCCGTTTAACGGCCGGACTCAAAATTGCCTTAGAAGGCTGCTCAGTATTTGCCGCGAGAGCCGCCAGTATGTTCCTCCGTTCGAGCGGCGCTCCGTATTTCCGTTGACCGTGATGACTCCACGAGGGCTGGCATCTTGAGCTTGAGGTATGCATAATGCGGCACGCGTTGAACTTTACAAACGCGTTCGTCCGAAAGCGAGCGTGATAGCCGCTGCGAGCGGGACTATGTCGAAGATTAACTCCTCGCACCGGAAATTGTCCGGGGATCCGAAGACCACTTCCAGTGTGGCTGAGCCTATACAATTGGCCTCAACGCCTGGTATGACGCTTTGAAGATCGTCTTTGTAGGTTTAATCCTTGAGGGTCTATGCCCATCTTGCGCCCGTATCCCGATAAAGCGAGGTTCAGCTCTCGCCACCGTCCATCGGGACTCGTGAGGTGAAATCCATCGGCGATTGGGTCTAAAACCAATGCGGCGAATCCGCCATGGCGGATGCTGGTCGGATGGTCTCTTCGATCAAAAGTGATCGGCAAGAGGACCATGGATTGAACTTCGGGCGACCGCTCCATCGCATATCGCCCCTTAGTGCACGCTTCCGCTCCCTCTTGGGTAGTTGGGTTGCGTATATCATGTTTACCGTCCGCACTTGTGGGGGAAACCTTCATCCTCTTTGTTCGGGCGGCGGGTCTCTTCCTCGTCGTCATTGCAGCCCCTTGTCATTGTTTTCGGCAATTAACTTGCATGCCTACTTGAATACCCAACAATCTCTGTTGGTGTGGTTAGCCGGCTTTTCAGGGGTGCCATGTATCTGACATGAGCGGTCGAGTATTCGGTCCAAATTGGACGGACCCGGAGTTGTTGTTTTAAATGGCTTCTTCCGCTGACCGGGTTTAGAGCCTCGGAATCCGGCGTTGACTGACGTATCCTCCTTGTCGTCGCCGCTAACGAGGCATTTATTTTTGCTTCAACGCGACCTGCCATTGTGGTCCTTGGTATCCGGACTGCCAGAATTTTTACTGAGGTTGTTGCTGCGAGCTAGCCAGCTGTCCTCTCCCGCACAGAAGCGGGTCATTAGTGATGTGAGGGCTGCCATGGATTTCGGCTTTTCCTGTCCTAGGTGCCGGGCTAGCCACTCATCGCGGATGTTATGTTTGAAGGCTGCGAGGGCCTCTGCATCCGGACAGTCGATGATTTGATTTTTCTTTGTTAAGAACCATGTCCAGAACTGTCTGGCCGATTCATCTGGCTGCTGAATTATGTGGCTTAGGTCATCGGCGTCTGGTGGTCGCACATATGTGCCCTGGAAGTTGTCGAGGAATGCGGCTTCGTGTCTTCCCAACACCCAATTGACTCTGCGGGCAAGCTGTTAAGCCAATGCCGAGCTGGTCCTTTAAGCTTGAGTGGGAGATACTTGATGGCGTGGAGATCATCGCCGCGGGCCATATGGATGTGAAGGAGATAATCTTGATCCAAACTGCGGGTGCATTGTGCCATCGTAGGATTCAATGTTTACGGGTTTAAACCCTTGAGGATTTGATGATCCATTACTTCGTCGATGAAGCATAGAGGGTGTCGGCGCCTCAGATTGAGCAATATCACGGCGTAGCTCGAGGGAGCGTTTTACATTGTGTTCGGCCCGGCGGAGTTGTTGTATCCGGCGCGACGGTATTCGTCGTGGGTCGTTGGGCGCCCACGCGATCCGTAGATGGATATGGATTGCCTTGCTTTGTCCTCCAATATATCCCGCAAGTCCGGCGCGTTCCCTCTTGGCTTCGTACTTTTGGAGCGATGCGGGCACGGTCTTGGTGGAGGGCACGATGCCTCTCTGTCGCGACCACGGGGTGGTCGGTCGGCCGTGTATTGCTTGGGTGATGAAGGTACGTATGCTTCTTCCTCTAATTGGGGAGCAACTTGCGTTTTGGGTAACTCTTGGAGGGGCGTTCGAGTTCATACTCTTGACGCGAGGAGCTCGATCCATCCGTCGGCCGCGAGGTCTTGATCAGCTTGAAGGTCTTTGCTGCTTTTCTTTAGGCTATTTGCCGTGGCGATAAGCCCGCGTTTAAAACGCTCTTGTTCGACGGATCCTCCGCACGACGAATTAAATGGCTGTCGTTGAGGCTTGCCTCATCTCCTGAGGGAGGTATGTAATTATCATCCTCAACCTCTTAAATACGCCTCTCTCTCGTGAGGGCTTGTACGCATCCTCCCGCGCTGAATCTTGCGGGAGGGATTGTCTTCAGACTATCTGGGGTATTATTATCTCTGTGCGGAATCTCCATTCTTCTTGTGGCGAGATTTAGAGCGGCGCCACGACGTCGGCGCTTGGGCTATTCTTTAAGGAATCGCCTCTGCTTTTCTTCTTATTTGTCCCCATCTTTTGGGGTGTACACCATGTATATATCATATGACGAGGTGGTCTTCCAGTGCCCTGTAGGCGCTAGTTCTTTTTCGTCTCCGGCATGGTCGTCCATACCGTCGATGTCATCGGAGTCATAGTCTAGCATGTCGGTTAGATCGTCGACAGTGACTACAAAGTGGGTGGTGGGAGGGCTTTGAATTTCTTCGTCGTCCGCATCCCAACCATCCTGGCCATAGTCCGGCCAGGGCTCTCCGGATAGCGAGAGATGTTTTAGCGAATTTAGGATGTCGCCAAAGGGTGAGTGTTGGAAGATGTCCGCGGCAGTGAACTCCATGGTCGGCGCCCAATCGATTCGATTGGCGGGGCGCAGGAGGTTCGAGTCCGCAGGAGTCCGCACCTCGAGTCACGAGCTTTACAAGGACAAGGTTAGTGTTCGCTCCATCGCCGTGGAAGGTGCAGCCTCGAGGCGGTGTCCAGCCACCGGTCCTCGATCAGGCTATCGGCTCCGGACTAAGGGCGGAGCGGATTCATGTTGACCACCAAGGCACCGTCCGTGGCAGAGCTAAATCATGCCCATCGTGACAGTAGCGCATGCTCGGGCTGTTGTGGCCTTGGGTAATCAAGCTCAATAACCTGCGCTAATGATGCCACGTCACCTTGGTTCTTGTTGGTAAACTTCGTGTTAGTTCAACACGATGCAAATTCAAATTTAAAATATAGGCAAACAACAAAAGTTTTCAAATAATAAAACTAAAATGTTCTGGTTGTGCCAAATAATGCGTAGGTAATTATGGTGGAGAAACCACACTTTTATAAAATATTTAAATACTATAAGATGAATAAAACTGTAGATAAAACAATTAATTAAATGCCTTTTTTTTATTATTTAAAATACTAAACTGTTTTGTTTTCGGTAAAACTTTTTATGACAGTGAGTTTAGTGGCAATGCTAAAATTAGGAGTTGAAATTATATTTTCACAAAATTAAAATAGATAGAAAAGTCAAAAGAAAACAGAAAATAAATAAATAAATAAAAGGAAAAAAAAGTAAATAAAAGGAAACCCCTTCCTCATGGGCCTCGCCCAGCTAGCCATCGAACCAACAGGCCGCCCACCCTTTCCTATAACCCCCCGAGTCACCCCAAACCCTAACCGCACCCACTTCGATTCCCCACTCCTCTCGCTCGCCCCATTCCCACTCAAGCCGCCAGGACGAGTGAGAGCGCTCCGCTCGACCCCGCAGCCTCCTACTGCCGGCGCGCCCGCCCCTCCCCGAGCTCGCCTCACCCTCCCCTACACCTACTCCGCCCGCGCCTCCGTCGCCTCCCGACCCGCCCTCGACCGCCGCGAGCCCCTCACCGTCTTCGCGGATCGGCACCGCCCGTCGCCTTGAGTCCTCCCAGCCGGACCGCGACCTCGTCCCCACCGTCGCTCGTCCCCATCCTCCTCCTCACCGGACGCCATCGAGCCACGTCGCCCCTTCCCTGCATCGAACGTGAGCATCGCCCCATGCTCCCTCTCCCCCCTGTCGCACTCGTCGTGGCCCTACTCGCCGTCCTTGCGGCCTTCGCGCTTCGTCGCATCACCATGTTTTGTCCCGCCAGCCCAGACGCCGTGCCTACATCGCTGCGCCTTACCACGCCACGCGTGCACCGCGCGTGCTTTCGCTTCATGGGTCAGGCCACACTCTTGCTTTCGGCCAATCAGCGCCCCAAGCCGCGCCGATGGCCTCGCCGAACCAGCGCTCGGGCTCGCCCCTAGTTAGGCGCCGTTACCACCAACGCCTGCCGCTCGACCCACTATAGGCCATTGGGCCTATGACAAAGGGGTCCCACCCCGCAGAACGTTTCCAAAAAAAAGGATTTTAAAATAACAATAATAATAAAAATAGATAAGTAATAAATAAGAATAAACTTAATTAATTAATTAATTAATTAACTAAATTAATTAAGTTAATTTAATCATTATTAGATTAACCTAATTAACTAATTAGTTTAATTAAACAGTAGTTAGATTAGTTAAACACTGATTAGGCTAAACAGTCAATGACCAATGGGACCCAGACGTCGGTTTGACCCGACGCCGTCTGTTGGCTCGACGTCATCTTGGCGTCGGCATGCAATCGCTCGGATAATGTTGAATTTAAATAATTAAATAAATCCTAAAAATGAATTAAATCTTTTAAAATTAATATAAAATAAACCGTAGCTCGATGGAAAAACTTTATACATGAAAGTTGCTCGAGCGGCGAGACGAATCCGGATCGCAGCCCGTTCGTCTGCGCTACACCTCCCTAGCATAGCAAACACACGACTTCCCCCCTCGGTCCGTGCGTCTGGTAATGCGAACACCGAATACTTTCCTGATGTTTCCCCTCGTCGGTATCACCTACCACTACGTTAGGTCACCCCTAGCACCGCTTATTGCAGCGTCTTGCTTTATGTTACATTTGATTGCTCTGTTATTTATTGTGTTCCTCCGCTTACTTCTTTCCGGTAGACTCGAGACCGGTGCCGATGTCCGTGTGTTCGACTACAATCAAGATGGCCCTCCTTCTTGTCTCGAGCAACCGTGCAAGCCCCCCTTGATCACCAGATATCGCCTATTCTTCTCTATATGCTTGCATTAGAGTAGTGTAGCATATTCTTGCTTGATTACTCCTATTACATTGCATAGCCTGTCATTGTTGCTACAATCATTGATACCTTACCCGCAGTCCTAAATGCTTAGTGTAGGATGCTAGTTTACCATCATTGGCCCTACACTCTTGTCAGTCTGCCTTGCTATACTATCGGGCCTTGATCACTTGGGAGGTGATCAAGGGTATATACTACATACATACATACTATACAGATGGTGACTAAAGTCGGGTCCGCTCGAAGAGTACCCGCAAGTGATTCTGATGAGGGGGCTGAAAGGACAGGTGGCTCCATCCCGGTAGAGGTGGGCCTGGGTTCCCGACGGCCCCCGACTGTTACTTTGTAGCGGAGCGACAGGGCAGGTTGAGACCACCTAGGAGACAGTGGGCTGGCCTGCTCGGCGCTCATGGATACTTAACACGCTTAACGAGATCTTGGTATTTGATCTGAGTCTGGCCATTTGGTCTATACGCACTAACCATCTACGTGGGAGTAGTTATGGGTATCCCGACGTCGTGGTATCACCAAGCCTTCTTGACGTCGGCGACGGAGCGGCGCTACCGGGTTGGATCTGCGTTAACGCAACTTCCTTTGTAATGGAGGTTGCTAGGTCTGCTCACCGTCACAGACGCAACGCGTGCGGGTGTGCTTTCGAGGCGATGGGCCTGCACCCTGCGCTTAGGTTTAGACCGGCGTGTTTGACCTCTCTGTTGTGCCTAGGTGGGGCTGCGGCGTGTTGATCTTCCGAGGCCGGGCATGACCGAGAAAGTGTGTCCGCCAAATGGGATCAAGCGTGTTGGGTTATGTGGTGCACCCTGCAGTGAAGTTAATCTATTGAATAGCCGTGATCTTCGATAGCAGGGCGACTTGGAGTTGTACCTTGACCTTATGACAACTAGAACCGGATACTTAATAAAACACACCCTTCCAAGTGCCAGATACAACCCGGTGATCGCTCTCTAACAGGGCGACGAGGAGGGGATCGCCGGGTAGGAGTATGCTATGCGATGCTACTAGAGATGCTACTTGGAGATGTTACTTGGAGATGCTACAAGGAGGACTTCAACCTACTCTCTTCTACATGCTGCAAGACGGAGGCTGCCAGAAGCGTAGTCTTCGACAGGATTAGCTATCCCCCTCTTATTACGGCATTCTCAGTTCACCATCGATATGGCCTTTTACACATATACCCATGCATATGTAGTGTAGCTCCTTGCTTGCGAGTACTTTGGATGAGTACTCACGGTTGCTTTCTTCCCTTTTTCCCCTTTCCTTTCTTTACGGTTGTCGCAACCAGATGTTGGAGCCAGAGCGACGCCACCGTCGGCGGCGACTACTACTACATGGAGGTGCCTACTACTACGTGCGGTGTCAGCGGCGACCGGGAGTAGTTTAGGAGGATCCTGTGCAGAGGCCTGCGCCTCTTTCGATCTGTATCCCAGTTTGTGCTAGCCATCTTATGGCAACTTGTTTAACTTATGTCTGTACTCAGATATTGTTGCTTCCACTGACTCGTCTATGACCGAGCACTTGTATTCGAGCCCTCGAGGCCCCTGGCTTGTATTATGATGCTTGTATGACTTATTTTACTTTTAGAGTTGTGTTGTGATATCTTCCGTGAGTCCTCGATCTTGATCGTACACGCTTTGCGTGCATGATTAGTGTCTGATTGAATCGGGCGTCTGAGTTGGTATCGAGCCGATTGCTGTAGAATCCCTTTCCAACTCCTTGGCGAAGTTGAGTCTAGACATTGCAAAAACTTTTACTAACTTGGCTGTGTGCCTTACGGGCCCACGCCGCCATTGGGTGGTATTAGGATCTTTTACTCCTCGATCTTTACTCGGGACTCGAGCTCTCTTCTATTCGGGTTAAATGATTTTGCTAAAACAAAACTAACTTTAGGTTCTCGCAAGTACTTTCTCCCGGAGAGCCCTTGTTACCGATGACCACCTTTGCACGAAAGATTCGAAGATACTCTACGATGTGCTCTCGAGACTGTGTGCCATCGCTTTTGCAATTCACTTCCATCGATAAATCCCTTTGGACAACTACTTACACCTATCGTTCTTATTGTCATCCCCAGTTGCTCTTGTTATTACAAGATGTCCTAAAGTACTCTTGATATTCCGAGAATTCTTTATGCTTCGCCTGCAGTTCCTTGCTGCATGAATACCCCTATGGATGATTACTCGCTTGCCGAGTATCCGTTTGTACAAAGTTGTTCATGTGTTTCACAAAAATACATTCAAATACTACCCGATCTTCGAAAATCCTGAGCAGCCTATTGCTCTTGGAATTCTTGCTTACTTGCATTATGGTTAATCCCATAAGTCTCGTAATATTAATGACCTCCCTTGTCATTATCATTTTGAGTCTGTTGACTCAATATGTGTGCGAATGCACACAATCATCTATCAACCCTTCTAAATTATCTTTCCGGCTCAGACGTCATTTTGATCATGAGCTGGTTCTCGGCCAATCTGATTGCCATCGATTGTACCCCTAAGTCTATTCACCTTATCCATCCTTGATCAGGGTGTTTGCTCCTAATCCTTTATTTGAAAATCATAATTCTGTTGTTATTGAAATGTTGAATTATTCAGATGTTCTATAAACCGATGCATTTGCATTCTTTCTTCCTTTGATTGGGTATCGATACTCACATCAACTCCATTTTGGATCGCCATATCCACTGTTGGATTATTATCCGACAGTGTCCTTCATAATTAATCACCTTGTGAGTTCTTTCTTCGATACATAATGCCTTTGGTAAATTGTATCCTCTCCTTTTGCCAACCATGCTCTGCTTTCGAGCTGGTGGTATTTACTATTGAAGCTTGTGGTATATGTTTCCACGATACCCTGACGGGTTGAACCTATGCCTTCCTTTATATGTGTGAACTTGGAAGTTTTCACGAGTCTTACTCATCTGGTATTTCACCAGGTAAAACTTTCAACACTAATGCCTTTATCAAAGCGAGAAGTGAATGGAAGGTTATACATTGAAGAAGTGGGAGTCGACCTTGGACTTTGTGTTCATGCCCATGGACACGATGTAGATCCTATCATGGAAGCTTCTTGTAATAATAACTATTTCCTTGATATAATATCATTTGGAATCTATGAATTGGTCCTTTGCAATCATGGATCCTACCATATTTTCTACTTGATTCCATTTCTCGGACAAGTTAAATCACTTGTCCTCTACAGATCAATACACCCATCCAACCTCTATTTTGATCTACCTTTGAGTACTAACCCCCTAGTATCTCAAGGATATCAACCAATTGCACTACATCCTATGCATCTCTGATGAAGTAGTGCCTTTCCCCGTCATAGTCACTCCACGGGTTCTGGGTTGTCGTCAACCGAGAACACCGATTAGCGAATCGAATCGCCCCTGTGATTCAGTACTCCTAGTACATTGTGGATGAGAAGTTTAAAACTCAATCACGTCATTCCTAGCCTGTTTGGCTATATCCTTGTCGTGCCGATTTTAACTGTGCTACCTGGTCCTTCTTCCCAGAGCACAATTTTTGACGATGAGCTAAGCTTACGTCGATCTTCCTCATTATATCATTTCCCTTTGGACAACAAGCTTGCTTTGGAGTTTGTGTCGTACCCATGGTTTCAATAACCTTTTGCTTCATCATTCCTTTGACTTGATGTCACATCGCCAATTGATTACATCTTCATGAATTCTCTCGACAAATGTGTCGTGCTCATCATCAGCATTCTGAGCTCTTCCAGGATATCAATGGAATTCATGATGAGAAAAACAATCCTTGCCCTTGAAGATTAGTGTTATCATCGACCACTCTACTACCTTTCCTCTAACATAAACTTGTTCTTGTTTCGTGTTATACCTTGAGTTCCTTGCTATCCAGCAATTGTTCTTCTTTACATTGGAGTATTGCCACCTTTTATGTCAAGAATGTCGTGAGAATTTCACCACATCTTAAGAAATTCTTGTTGCAGCGATGCTTCTCGCCATCACCATTCTTTCTTGGTCCCCGTGTTGTTTCTAACCAGGCTACCAATAGATGAACGGTGCTATTTGGATTCTGCCCTTCTAGCAACCCTATTGCTTTGAAGTTAATGGTTGGATGTTCATTCTTAAACATTTGATTATTGATTCCGACGTTGGTTGTGCAACCCAGCCCATATTTCGGGTGCACCTTTCAACCAATGTTTAATTGTGTATGTTTTCCTCGAGCATACATCATGATACCATTTGATCTGACAAATGTTATCTCCTTGTTCACATAATTGCGGAAATCCATCTTTTGTTAATCTCGATGAATTGTCGCTGATTCCATCAGCCACCTCCTCATCCTCTCGTTGGTTTACCGATGAACTCTTGTTTCGGAACTCGCTTCCATGGTTCATCTCCCGAGAATCTTTGATGTCATCTCGTCAATTTGTATCGCACCTTTTCTCCTCAAGCATCGTGAGTTTGAGGTATTTTGACACCACTCAGATCTGAATCTCGGTTAGATATGATGGTTGGGACATATTTCAAGAGTTATAACATTGGTCGTTATATGACCCGATGAAGGTGGAGTCATGCCTAGTACACTGGCGGAGGCCCTATTGTTATAAATTCCTTTTCAAAAAGGTTATCCATTCTTCCATGAGGAAATTGTAAGACTTACTCTATAAGTTGTTCCTGATGGATCCTTTGAGTTTCCAAAGTCTGATCTTCACCTGATGACCATGTCAATGCTATCTCGAAGCATGTCGGTTATACTCTGATTTTTCAACAAGAACATTTGAAGCCCAATGCTAAATGTTTCCTGCTCAATTATCCAAACACCGTTGTATGGGTAACGTCATGAAATTCTCTCCCCTCCCCTAGAGGATTTTCTACGTTATATCCTATCGTGGATATAAAGCTCTGCTTGTCCTTGGGAAGGATATACCCCTGAAATATGTGTTTAAACACATTTTTCCTTTCCATTGTTCTGTTTAACCTAATGATCACATTTTCCTTTCCATTGGTCTGTTCGACCTTTATTGTGATCTATATAATCTAAGCAGTAATAATTCACTGCTTACGTAAACACCTCGATGTACAACTCTGTCAGTGAGACCCCGTTTCTATTGTTGATGACATTCCGATAACCACCGATGGGTGATAACTTTGCCAATTGGTTCTCCTCGTTCATCAAGCAGGAAATTTGCTTTCTTCGTTCCCCGTCCTTGGTACTTACGTTGTTGCCGACATAACTGACCAGCTATTCAATGACATGCCTCCCTGTCACGGCTGTGTAAGATGTCACCACCCCTCCTACTTTCAACCCACATGGTGGGCCCATAACCCATGTGTCCCGTGATCGAAACGACTCTTCTTTACAACTCGGATTCTAATGTATCCTATGCACAGCTTCAGATGTGATTCACGAGCTAAATGCTATACCATTATTCATCCCGAATCGAACACGTGATTATTCTCGTTGTTCAAGCCCCCATTCCAGCTTCATCTGGGCATCGAATGATTGCCTACCCATTTGAAACTTTGGTACCATCATATATTGCACTCAACGAATTCATCAAATACAACTCGTGGGGTACCTCGTATTTCCCATTGAGTTCACCGTCGATACCCAGCTCTGTGGAGATGCGTTCTTTCGGAGTATTTCCCCCGGGCCGCGTTCGTAGGACGATGGAGATCCTGAAGAAAGGATGACGACTTGATCATGGTGACTTGAAGCAGAGAAATGAAGACATCAACAAAAGGGATCAACCTCTTCGAAAGGGCAGCCAAGACCGAGAAGACTCGTTAGGTTTTTCGCTACAAAGACTCCCCCTTACTCCACCGCTTAAATCTCGGGGCGAGATTTCTTGTAGTGGAGGAGAATTGTGACGCCTTGGGTAATCAAGCTACAAGAACCTGCGCTAATGATGCCACGTCACCTTGGTTATTGTTGGTAAACTTCGTGTTAGTTCAACACGATGCAAATTCAAATTTAAAATATAGGCAAACAACAAAAGTTTTCAAATAATAAAACTAAAATGTTCGGTTGTGCCAAATAATGCGAGGTAATTATGGTGGAGAAACCACACTTTTATAAAATATTTAAATACTATAAGATGAATAAAACTGTAGATAAAACAATTAATTAAATGCCTTTTTTTTATTATTTAAAATACTAAACTGTTTTGTTTTCGGTAAAACTTTTTATGACAGTGAGTTTAGTGGCAATGCTAAAATTAGGAGTTGAAATTATATTTTCACAAAATTAAAATAGATAGAAAAGTCAAAAGAAAACAGAAAATAAATAAATAAATAAAAGGAAAAAAAAGTAAATAAAAGGGAAACCCCCCTTCCCTCGCTGGGCCTCGGCCCAGCTAGCCATCGGGCCAACCAGGCCGGCCCAGCCGCCCCCTATAACCCCCCTGAGTCACCCCGAAACCCTAACCGCACCCACTCCCCCCCGATTCCCCCCACTCCTCTCGCTCGCGCCCCCATTCCCACCTCGCGCCGCCAGGGACGAGTGAGAGCGCTCCCGCTCGACCCCCGCAGCTCCTACCGCCGGCCACGCCCTGCCCCTCCCCCGAGCTCGCCTCACCCTCCCCTACACCTACTCCGCCCCGCGCCTCCCGTCGCCTCCCCGACCCGCCATCGACCAAGCCCCGAGTCTCACCGTCTTCGCCGGATCGGCCACCGCCCCGTCGCCCTTGAGTCCTCCCCGCCGGACCGCAACCTCGTCCCCACCGTCACTCGTCCCCATCCTCCTCCTCACCGGACGCCATCGAGCCACGTCGCCCCTTCCCTGCATCGAACGTGAGCATCGCCCCATGCTCCCTCTCCCCCCTGTCGCACTCGTCGTGGCCCTACTCGCCGTCCTTGCGAGCGCTCGCGCTCGTCGCGCCACCTGCTGTTTGTCCCGCCAGCGCCAGTCGCCGTGCCTACACGCAGCTGCGCGCTTGACACGCGTCGCCAGCACCCACGCTGCTGCTGCCATGCTGGCAGCGCACACCTACTTCAAGCTTCCGGCCAATCAAGCCAACCAGGCCGATGGCCTCGCCTGAACAGCGCTTCGGGCTCGCCCTAGTTAGGCGCGCCACACCACTAACGCCTGCCGCTCGACCCACTATAGGCCATTTGGCCTATGACAAAGGGGTCCCACCCCGCAGAACGTTTCCAAAAAAAAGGATTTTAAAATAACAATAATAATAAAAATAGATAAGTAATAAATAAGAATAAACTTAATTAATTAATTAATTAACTAAATTAATTAAGTTAATTTAATCATTATTAGATTAACCTAATTAACTAATTAGTTTAATTAAGCAAGAGTTAGATTAGTTAAACACGATTAGGCTAAGCGATCGATGACCATGGGACCCACACGTCGGTTTGACCCGACCAACGCCATGTTGGCTGTCGACGTCATCTTGACGTCATGATGACGCCGGCATGCAATCGCTCGGATAATGTTGAATTTAAATAATTAAATAAATCCTAAAAATGAATTAAATCTTTTAAAATTAATATAAAATAAACCGTAGCTCAGATGGAAAAACTTTATACATGAAAGTTGCTCAGAACGACGAGACGAATCCGGATACGCAGCCCGTTCGTCTGCTACACCTCCCTAGCATAGCAAACACACAACTTTCCCCCTCCGGTCCGTCTGTCCGAAAATGCGGAACACCGGGAATACTTTCCCGGATGTTTCCCCCCTTCGTCGGTATCACCTACCACTATGTTAGGTCACCCCTAGCACCGCTTATTGCCGCGTCTTGCTTTATGTTACATTTGATTGCTCGTTATTTATTGTGTTCCTCCGCTTACTTCTTTCCTAGACTCGAGACCGTGCCGATGTCCGTGTGTTCGACTACACGAAGATGGCCCCTCCTTCTTGTCTCGAGCAACCAGCAAGCCCCCTTGATCACCAGATATCGCCTATTCTTCTCTATACCGCTTGCATTAGAGTAGTGTAGCATGTTACTTGCTTGATTACTCCTATTCATTGTATAGCTTTGTCATTGTTGCTACAATCATTGATACCTTACCCGATCCTAAATGCTTAGTGTAGGATGCTAGTTTACCATCATTGGCCCTACACTTTGTTGTCGATCGCCTTGCTATACTATCGGGCCTTGATCACTTGGGAGGTGATCACGGTATATACTACATACATACATACTATACAGATGGTGACTAAAGTCGGGTCCGCTCAAGAGTACCCGCAAGTGATTCTCGATGAGGGGGAAAGGACAGTGGCTCCATCCGGTAGAGGTGGGCTGGGTTCCCGACGGCCCCGATCGTTACTTTAGAAGCGAGCGACAGGCAGGTTGAGACCACCTAGGAGGCAGGTGGGCTGGCCTGCTCGGCGTTCATGGATACTTAACACGCTTAACGAGATCTTGGTATTTGATCCGAGTCCGGCCATTTGGTCTATACGCACTAACCATCTACGTGGGAGTAGTTATGGGTATCCCGACGTCGTGGTATCACCAAGCCTTCTTGACGTCGGCCGACGAGCGGCGCTACCGGGTTGGACTGCGTTAACGCAACTTCCTTTGTAATGGAGGTTGCTAGGTCGCCACCGCCACGTGTCGCAACGTGCGGGTGTGCTGCTCGAGCGATGGGCCTGACCCTGCGCGCTTAGGTTTAGACCGGCGTGTTTGACCTCTCTGTTGTGCCTAGGTGGGGCTGCGGCGTGTTGATCTTCCGAGGCGGGCATGACCCAGAAAGTGTGTCCGCCAAATGGGATCAAGCGTGTTGGGTTATGTGGTGCACCGCAGGAAGTTAATCTATTGAATAGCCGTGATCTTCTGTAACAGGGCGACTTGGAGTTGTACCTTGACCTTATGACAACTAGAACCGGATACTTAATAAAACACACCCTTCCAAGTGCGGATACAACCCGTGATCGCTCTCTAACAGGCGACGAGGAGGATCGCGGGTAGGAGTATGCTATGCGATGCTACTAGAGATGCTACTTGGAGATGTTACTTGGAGATGCTACAAGGAGGACTTCAACCTACTCTCTTCTACATGCAGCAAGACGGAGGCTGCCGAGCGTAGTCTTGACGTGATTAGCTATCCCCTCTTATTACGGCATTCTGCAGTTCACCCTCGATATGGCCTTTTACACATATACCCATGCATATGTAGTGTAGCTCCTTGCTTGCGAGTACTTTGGATGAGTACTCACGGTTGCTTTCTTCCCTTTTTCCCCTTTCCTTTCTTTACGGTTGTCGCAACCAGATGTTGGAGCCAGAGCGACGCCACCGTCGATTTACGACTACTACACTGGAGGTGCCTACTACTACGTGCGGTGTGACGACGACCGACCAGAGTAGTTTAGGAGGATCCTGCGGGAGGCCCGCGCCTCTTTCGACCAGATCCCGCTTTGTGCTAGCCATCTTATGGCAACTTGTTTAACTTATGTCGTACTCGGATATTGTTGCTTCCGCGACTCGCGTCTATGATCGAGCACTTGTATTCGAGCCCTCGAGGCCCTCGGCTTGTATTATGATGCTTGTATGACTTATTTTACTTTTAGAGTTGTGTTGTGATATCTTCCCGTGAGTCCACGATCTTGATCGTATACGCTTTGCGTGCATGATTAGTGTACGATTGAATCGGGGCGTCATACCGTAATATCGAGTCCGTCAAGATCAAGTCCCCGCGGATGTCGGCCATGAAGTTTAGGCTTCAACCGACTCGATGGCGGGGCGTAGCTTCGATCCGCTCCAGATGGCTGCGAATTGGCCCGCAGCTGAAAGCCGCCGAATACGAAGATCTGTCCGGGGAGAAAAGTCTCACCCTGGACGGCGTTGTTGTTGTTCGAAGGAACCATCAAGCCTATCGGTGACGACACAGAGGAACTCTCCATTAAAGCACCAATATCGGTGTCAAAACCGGCGGATCTCGGGTAGGGGGTCCCGAACTGTGCGTCTAGGCGGATGATAACAGGAGACAAGGGACACGATGTTTTACCTAGGTTCGGACCCTCTTGATGGAGGTAAAACCCTACGTCCTGCTTGATTAATATTGATGATGTGTATTACAAGAGTGGATCTACCACGAGATCAAGGAGGCTAAACCCTAGAAGCTAGCCTATGGTATGATTGTTGTAATGGAGGTTATGTCCTACGGACTAAAGCCACACTTCCAACAATGAGCATCCAAGATGCCATTGACCTTGTGAAAGCCATCTTGCATTACAAGGTGAAGTACGGCAAGGCATGGAAGGCGAAGCAAGCCGCATTTAAGATGTTGTATGGTACTTGGGAGGAAGCATACAACCAAATCCCTAGGTTGTTGTTAGCCATGGCCGCGACAAACCCGGGCATGGTTCATGTGGTCGAGCCTCATGGGCACCAAACAACGGTTCCTGGAGCTACCACCACTCCAAGTTCAACGACATAATAAGTTCCACATTACTAAGAGCTACCACCACTCCAAGTTCAACATTACAAACAGAGGACGATGACTAGTTCCTTGAGCGCTTTTTGGCTCCTCCCCACTCTTGACGGAGATCTTCTTCACCTTCCTAGGAAGAGGAATCCTCTCCGGCTCCGGCTCCGGTTCCTCCACGTCATCCACATCATCATCCAAATAGTCGTCCAAAGCCGCCATCCGCGAGGTGCCGACCGTCCTTTTGCCTCTTTGGGTGAAGTCTTCAGGTGTGTATTTCTTGATTCCCTTCCTAGGCTTTAAGCGGTATGCGCATCAACTCACACGCGTCCCCAAGGTCATATCATCAGCAACAAAAGATATGGAAAGACCGTGTGTGAGGATATATTTAGCAATGCATCAACAATTGGATAAATGCTCATGCCATACATCTTGGGTGATCACACCCACATCCTCATCGTCCAAAGGATCACCATGGCCCTGGCCCGAAGTGGGATCTGATGGTGTCGCCGACCTAGACCATTCTGGTGATACATAATTGGGGTCACGACAACCGAAAAGGTATGATAGCCGCCTTAACTTTTGGTCCTGGCGCTGCAACATGTACAAGTGAATGAGATATCGAACGTAGCAAAACATGTTAAGTGCTAGTTTGAAGGAGATGTGAACCTTAATGAATGCTCGAAGTGCACCTTCCCCATTGCTTTTGCCAGCCGGGGTTGTTTCCAGAATAGTCTCGATCTCATCAGCTGCTTTCTTGATCTGTGCATGCTATGAACAGAAACGGTATTAACGTGTTAGGCAAGCGAAGATGAGAATAGTGCGAATGGAAAAGCAAAAAGGGCAAATACCACAAAGTTCATCATTGGAGCTGAAGGGATCACTGAGTTGCCTTTCCTGACTAATGTGTTGTACTGGTGCTGGGATAGCTCATAAAAAATGGTCGGATATTCCAAAATCTCCTCAGCATACGCCGGCCTGCTGTTGGAAATATGCCCTAGAGGCAATAATAAAATGGTTATTATTATATTTCTTTGTTCATGATAATTGTCTATTGTTCATGCTATAATTGTATTATCCGGAAATTGTAATACATGTTTGAATACATAGACCACAACAAGTCCCTAGTAAGCCTCTAGTTGACTAGCTCGTTGATCAACAGATAGACATGGTTTCCTGACTATGGACATTGGATGTCATTGATAACGGGATCACATCATTAGGAGAATGATGTGATGGACAAGACCCAATCCTAAGCATAGCACAAAGATCGTAGTTCGTTCCGCTAGAGCTTTTCCAAATGTCAAGTATCATTTCCTTAGACCATGAGATTGTGCAACTCCCGGATACCGTAGGAGTGCTTTGGGTGTGCCAAACGTCACAACGTAACTGGGTGACTATAAAGGTGCACTACGGGTATCTCCAAAAGTGTCTGTTGGGTTGGCACGAATCGAGACTGAGATTTGTCACTCCGTATGACGGAGAGGTATCTCTGGGCCCACTCGGTAATGCATCATCATAATGAGCTCAATGTGACCAAGTATCTGGTCACGGGATCATGCATTACGGTATGAGTAAAGTGACTTGCCGGTAACGAGATTGAACGAGGTATTGGGATACCGACGATCGAGTCTCGGGCAAGTAACGTACCGATTGACAAAGGGAATTGTATACAGGATTGATTGAATCCTCGACATCATGGTTCATCCGATGATATCATCGAGGAGCATGTGGGAGCCAACATGGGTATCCAGATCCCACTGTTGGTTATTGACCGGAGAGGCATCTCGGTCATGTCTGCATGTCTCCCGAACCCGTAGGGTCTACACACTTAAGGTTCGGTGACGCTAGGGTTGAAGAGATATTATTATGCAGTAACCCGAAAGTTGTCCGAAGTCCCGGATGAGGTCCCGGACGTCACAAGGAGTTCCGGAATGGTCGGGAGGTAAAGATTCATATATAGGAAGTCAAGTTTCGGCCATCGGGAAAGTTTTGGGGGTCACCGGTATTGTACCGGGACCACCAGAAGGGTCCCGGGGGTCCACCGGGTGGGGCCACCTATACCGGAGGGCCCCATGGGCTGAAGTGGGGAGGGGAACCAGCCACTGGTGAGCTGGTGTGCCCCCTAGGGCCTTCCCCTGCGCCTAGGGCAGGAAACCCTAGGGGTGGGGGCGCCCCCCTTGGCTTGGGGGGCAAGCCACCCCCTTGGCCGCCGCCCCCCCTTGGAGATCCCATCTCCTAGGCCCCTCCCCAGGGGGCCTATATAAAGAGGGGGGAGGGAGGGCAGCCGCACCCCAAGTCTCTGGCGCCTCCCTCTCCCCTGCAACACCTCTCCCTCTCGCGAGTGCTTGGTGAAGCCCTGCCGAGATCACTGCTGCATCCACCACCACGCCGTCGTGCTGCTGGATCTTCATCAACCTCTCCTTCCCCCTTGCTGGATCAAGGAGGAGGAGGCGTCTTCCCAACCGTACGTGTGTTGAACGTGAAGGTGCCGTCCGTTCGGCGCTAGGATCTCCGGTGATTTGGATCACGACGAGTACGACTCCCTCAACCGCGTTCTCTTGAAAGCTTCCGCGCGCGATCTACAACGGTATGTAGATGCAATCCTCTCTCTCATTGCTAGATGAATCCATAGATTGATCTTGGTGAAGCGTAGAAAAACTTTATTTTTGCTACATTCCCCAACATTGGTATCAGAGCTAGGTCTATGCGTAGTTACTATGCACGAGTAGAACACAAACTTGTTGTGGGCGTAGATGTTGTCAATTTTCTTGCCACTACTAGTCTTATCTTGCTTAGGTGGCATCGTGGGATGAAGCGGCCCGGACCGACCTTACACGTATGCTTACGTGAGACAGGTTCCACTGGCTGACATGCACTAGTTGCATAAGGTGGCTAGCGGGTGTCTGTCTCTCCCACTTTAGTTGGAGCGGATTTGATGAAAAGGGTCCTTATGAAGGGTAAATAGAAATTGGCATATCACGTTGTGGTTTTACGTAGGTAAGAAACGTTCTTGCTAGAAACCTATAGAAGCCACGTAAAAACTTGCAACAACAATTAGAGGACGTCTAACTTGTTTTTGCAACAAGTGCTTTGTGATGTGATATGGCCAAAGGATGTGATGAATGATATATGTGATGTATGAGATGATCATGTTCTTGTAATAGGAATCACGACTTGCATGTCGATGAGTATGACAAACCGGCAGGAGCCATAGGAGTTGTCTTTATTTTTGTATGACCTGCGTGTCATTGAAGAACGCCATGTAAATTACTTTACTTTATTGCTAAACGCGTTAGCCATAGAAGTAGAAGTAGTCATTGGCGTGACAACTTCATGAAGACACGATGATGGAGATCATGATGATGGAGATCATGGTGTCATGCCGGTGACGAAGATGATCATGGTGCCCCGAAGATGGAGATCAAAGGAGCAATATGATATTGGCCATATCATGTCACTATTTGATTGCATGTGATGTTTATCATGTTTTACATCTTATTTGCTTAGAACGACAGTAGCTTAAATAAGATGATCCCTCGAAATAATTTCAAGAAAAGTGTTCCCCCTCACTATGCACCGTTGCGAAGGTTCGTTGTTTCGAAGCACCACATGATGATCGGGTGTGATAGATCCTAACGTTCGAATACAACAGGTGTAAGCCAGATTTACACACGCAATACACTTTGGTTGACTTGACGAGCCTAGCATGTACAGACATGGCTTCGGAACACGAAAGACCGAAAGGTCGAGCATGAGTCCTATAGAAGATACGATCAACATGAAGATGTTCACTGATGATGACTAGTCCGTCTCACGTGATGATCGGACACGGCCTAGTTGACTCGGATCATGTTTCACTTAGATGACTAGAGGGATGTCTGTCTAAGTGGGAGTTCATTGAATAATTTGATTAGATGAACTTAATTATCATGAACTTAGTCTAAAAACCTTTGCAAAATGTCTTGTAGATCAAATGGCCAACGCTCATGTCCACCTCAACTTCAACACGTTCCTAGAGAAAACCAAGCTGAAAGATGATGGCAGCAACTATACGGACTGGGTTCGGAACCTGAGGATCATCCTCATAGCTGCAAAGAAAGATTATGTCCTAGAAGCACCGCTAGGTGAAGCACCCATCCCAGAGAACCAAGACGTTATGAACGCTTGGCAGTCTCGTGCTGACGATTACTCCATCGTTCAGTGCGGCATGCTTTACAGCTTAGAACCGGGGCTCCAAAAGTGTTTTGAGCAACACGGAGCATATGAGATGTTCAAGAGCTGAAAATGGTTTTCAAGCTCATGCCCGGTCGAGAGATATGAAGTCTCCGACAAGTTCTTCAGCTGTAAGATGGAGGAAAATAGTTCACAAGGAGCACATACTCAAGATGTCCGGGTTGCACAACCGCTTGACTCACCGGGAGTTAATCTCCGGATGACACGGTTATTGATGAATCCTTCGCGCTCCCACCGAGCTACAAGAGCTTTGTGATGAACTTCAATATGCAGGGGATGGAAAAGACCATTCCTGAGGTATATTCAATGCTGAAATCAGCAGAGGTAGAGATCAAAAAGGAACATCAAGTGTTGATGGTGAATAAAACCACTAAGTTCAAGAAAGGCAAGGGTAAGAAGAACTTCAAGAAGGACGGCAAGGAGTTTCGCGCCCGTAAGCCGCTTGCCGGGAAGAAGTCAAACAATGGACCCAAGCACGAGATCGAGTGCTTTTATTGCAAGGAAGTGGTCATTTGAAGCGGAACTGCCCCAAGTACTTAGCGGACAAGAAGGCCGGCAAAACTAAAGGTATATGTGATATACATGTAATTGATGTGTACCTTACCGATGCTCGTAGTAGCTCCCAGGTATTTGATACCGTGCGGTTGCTCATGTTTGTAACTCAAAGCGTGAGCTGCGGAATAAGCGGAGATCTGGCGAAGGACGAGGTGACGATCTTGCGTCGGGAATGGTTCCAAGGTCGATGTGATCGCCGTCAAGACGCTACCTCTACATTTACCTACGGGATTAGTTTTAAACCTCAATAATTGTTATTTAGTGCCAGCTTTGAGCATGAACATTGTATCAGGATCTCATTTTATTCGAGATGGCTACTCATTTAAATCCGAGAATAATGGTTGTTCTATTTATATGAGATATATGTTTTATGGTCATGCCCCACTGGTGAATGGTTTATTCTTAATGAATCTCGAGCGTAATGTTACACATATTCATAGTGTGAATACCAAAAGATGTAAAGTTGATAACGATAGTCCCACATACTTGTGGCACTGCCGCCTTGGTCACATTGGTGTCAAGCGCATGAAGAAGCTCCATGCTGATGGACTTTTAGAGTCTCTAGATTATGAATTGTTTGACACATGCGAACCATGCCTCATGGGCAAAATGACCAAGACTCCATTCTCTGGAACAATGGAGCGAGCAACCAACTTATTGGAAATTATACATACTGATGTGTGCGGTCCAATGAGCGTTGAGGCTCGCGGAGGATATCGTTACGTTCTCACTCTCACTGATGACTTGAGTAGATATGGGTATGTCTACTTGATGAAACACAAGTCTGAGACCTTTGAAAAGTTCAAGGAATTTCAGAATGAGGTAGAGAATCAACGTGACCGAAAGATAAAGTTCTTCTGATCGATCGTGGGGAGAATATTTAAGTCACGAATTTGGTACGCACTTAAGGAAATGTGGAATCGTTTCACAACTCACGCCGCCTGGAACACCTCAGCGTAACGGTGTGTCCGAACGTCGTAATCGCACTCTATTGGATATGGTGTGATCTATGATGTCACTTACCGATTTACCGCTATCATTTTGGGGATACGCTCTAGAGACAGCTACATTCATTTTAAATAGGGCACCATTTAAATCCGTTGAGACGACACCGTATGAATTATGGTTTGGGAAGAAACCTAAGCTGTCGTTTCTAAAAGTTTGGGGATGCGATGCTTATGTCAAGAAACTTCAACCTGAAAAGCTCGAACCCAAGTCGGAAAAATGCGTCTTCATAGGATACCCTAAGGAAACCATTGGGTATACCTTCTACTTAAGATCCGAGGGCAAGATCTTTGTTGCCAAGAACGGGTCCTTTCTGGAGAAAGAGTTTCTCTCGAGAGAAGTAAGTGGGAGGAAAGTGGAACTTGATGAAGTACTACCTCTTGAACCGATAAGTAGCGCAACTCAGGAAGATGTTCCTGTGGTGCCTGCACAATCAAGAGAGGAAACTAATGATGATGATCAAGGTACTTCGGATCAAGTTACTACTGAACTTCGTAGGTCCACGAGGACACGTTCCACACCAGAGTGGTATGGCAACCCTATCCTGGAAATCATGTTATTAGACAACGGTGAACCTTCGAACTATGAAGAAGCAATGGCGGGCCCAGATTCCAACAAATGGCTTGAAGCCATGCAATCCGAGATAGGATCCATGTATGAAAACAAAGTATGGACTTTGACAGACTTGCCTGATGATCGGCGAGCGATAGAAAACAAATGGATCTTCAAGAAGAAGACGGACGCGGATGGCAATGTTACCATCTATAAAGATCGACTTGTCGCTAAGGATTATCGACAAGTTCAAGGGATTGACTACGATGAGACATTCTCTCCCGTAGCGAAGCTGAAGTCCGTCCGAATCATGTTAGCAATTGCCGCATACTATGATTATGAGATATGGCAAATGGACGTCAAAACGGCATTCCTTAACGGTCATCTTAAGGAAGAACTGTATATTGATGCAGCCGGAAGGTTTTGTCGACCCTAAGAATGCTAACAAGGTATGCAAGCTCCAGCGCTCCATCTATGGGCTGGTGCAAGCATCTCGGAGTTGGAACATTCGCTTTAATGAAATGATCAAAGCGTTTGGTTTATGCGACTTATGGAGAAGCTGCGTTTACAAGAAAGTGAGTGGGAGCTCTGTAGCATTTCTCATATTAAATGTGGATGACATACTTTTGATGGGAAATGATATATAACTTTTGGACAACATTAAGGCCTACTTGAATAAGTGTTTTTCAATGAAGGACCTTGGAGAAGCTGCTTACATATTAGGCATCAAGATCTATAGAGATAGATCAAGACGCCTCATAGGTCTTTCACAAAGCACATACCTTGATAAGATATTGAAGAAGTTCAATATGGATCAGTCAAGAAGGGTTCTTGCACGTGTTTCAAGGTGTGAAATTGAGCTCGGCTCAATGTCCGACCACGGCAGAAGATAGATAAAAGATGAGTGTCGTCCCCTATGCCTCAGCCATAGGGTCTATAATGTATGCCATGACCTGTACCAGACCTGATATAAACCTTGCCGTAAGTTTGGTAGGAAGGTACCAAAGTAATCCCGGCATGGAGCACTTGACAGCGGTCAAGAACATCCTTAAGTACCTGAAAAGGACTAAGGATATGTTTCTCGTATATGGAGGTGACGAAGAGCTCGTCATAAAGGGTTACGTCGACGCTAGCTTCGACACAGATCTAGATGACTCTAAGTCACAAACCGGATACGTGTATATTTTGAATGGTGGGGCGATGGTGGTGCGATTTGCAAGCGAGGCGTCGTGGCGGGATCTACATGTGAAGCGGAGTACATGGCAGCCTCGGAGGCAGCGCATGAAGCTATCTGGGTGAAGGAGTTCATCACCGACCTAGGAGTCATGACCAATGCATCGGGGACGATCACACTCTTCTGTGACAACACTGGAGCTATTGCACTTTCCAAGGAGCCCAGGTTTCACAAGAAGACCAGGCACATCAAGCGTCGCTTCAACTCCATTCATGAAAATGTTCAAGATGGAGACATAGATATTTGTAAAGTACATACGGACCTGAATGTAGCAGATCCGTTGACTAAACCTCTCCCTAGAGCAAAACATGATCAACACCAGAACACAATGGGTGTTCGATACATCACAATGTAACTAGATTATTGACTCTAGTGCAAGTGGGAGACTGTTGGAAATATGCCCTAGAGGCAATAATAAAATGGTTATTATAATATTTCTTTGTTCATGATAATTGTCTATTGTTCATGCTATAATTGTATTATTCGGAAATCGTAATACATGTGTGAATACATAGACCACAACAAGTCCCTGGTAAGCCTCTAGTTGACTAGCTCGTTGATCAACAGATAGTCATGGTTTCCTGACTATGGACATTGGATGTCATTGATAACGGGATCACATCATTAGGAGAATGATGTGATGGACAAGACCCAATCCTAAGCATAGCACAAAGATCTTAGTTCGTTTTGCTAGAGCTTTCCAAATGTCAAGTATCATTTCCTTAGACCATGAGATTGTGCAACTCCCGGATACCGTAGGAGTGCTTTGGGTGTGCCAAACTTCACAATGTAACTAGGTGACTATAAAGGTGCACTACGGGTATCTCCAAAAGTGTCTGTTGGGTTGGCACGAATCGAGACTGGGATTTGTCACTCCGTATGATAGAGAGGTATCTCTGGGCCCACTCGGTAATGCATCATCATAATGAGCTCAATGTGAACAAGTGTCTGGTCACGGGATCATGCATTATGGTACGAGTAAAGTGACTTGCCGGTAACGAGATTGAACGAGGTATTGGGATACCAACGATCGAGTCTCGGGCAAGTAACGTACCGATTGACAAAGGGAATTGTATACGGGATTGATTGAATCCTCGACATCGTGGTTCATCCGATGATATCATCGAGGAGCATGTGGGAGCCAACATGGGTATCCAGATCCCGCTGTTGGTTATTGACCGGAGAGGCGTCTCGGTCATGTTCAGATGTCTCCGAACCCGTAGGGTCTACACACTTAAGGTTCGGTGACGCTAGGGTTGAAGAGATATTATTATGCAGTAACCCGAAAGTTGTTCGGAGTCCCGGATGAGATCCCGAACGTCACAAGGAGTTCCGGAATGGTCCGGAGGTAAAAATTCATATATAGGAAGTCAAGTTTCGGCCATCGGGAAAGTTTTGGGGGTCACCTGTATTGTACCGGGACCACCGGAAGGGTCCCGGGGGTCCACCTATCCCGGAGGGCCCCATGGGCTGAAGTGGGGAGGGGAACTAGCCACTGGTGGGTTGGTGCGCCCCCTAGGGCCTTCCCCTGCGCCTAGGGCAGGAAACCCTAGGGGTGGGGGCGCCCCCCTTGGCTTGGGGGGCAAGCCACCCCCTTGGCCGCCGCCCCCCCTTGGAGATCCCATCTCCTAGGCCCCCCCAGGGGGCCTATATAAAGAGGGGGGAGGGAGGGCAGCCGCACCCCAAGTCTCTGGCGCCTCCCTCTCCCCTGCAACACCTCTCCCTCTCGCGAGTGCTTGGCGAAGCCCTGCCGAGATCACTGCTGCATCCACCACCACGCCGTCGTGCTGCTGGATCTTCATCAACCTCTCCTTCCCCCTTGCTGGATCAAGGAGGAGGAGGCGTCTTCCCAACCGTACGTGTGTTGAATGCGAAGGTGTTGTCCGTTCGGCGCTAGGATCTCCGGTGATTTGGATCACGACGAGTACGACTCCCTCAACCCCGTTCTCTTGAACGCTTCCGCGCGCGATCTACAAGGGTATGTAGATGCAATCCTCTCTCTCGTTGCTAGATGACTCCATAGATTGATCTTGGTGAAGCGTAGAATTTTTTTATTTTCTGCTACGTTCCCCAACACTTGCATACCTCCACACGGGTACTTCCAAGAAACCATGTGAGATAGTTGTTGAACGCGATCGGGAAGTGCTCACGAAGCTGGGCTCGTTTTGCATCCCTAGCTTGCTCCACACTAAGCGCGAACTGTACGACATACTTCCTGTGATGCTTGGCCCAATCCATGATCTTCCGCTCCTTTTTCCTGTCCAACCTGCAAGTTAGAAACAGAATATTACCACCATCAAAACCGCCGAGAAGCCGCTAAGTGCTCAAGGTTAATTATATCTTACCCGTGTAGCACCTTGTTCGTGTCCTCCCACTCCGGCGGGTGTGGCTGGAACAAACCAAACTGGCGGAACACCCGATGTGGCAGGTGAAGCTCAACCGCCCAGTTGCGTATGAGTGGGCACCGCATATGCCAGAGATCCCTATCCCTAGTGCACATCGGATTCAGCCTGAACTCTATAGGGTTACCAAAACTCTCTCATTTTCCATACGGCTCCCATTCCACCTGCAAAATGGGATAGAATGCAAAATTGATATCGAGTTACGATAGAAACATGATAATCACTTATGCAATGTCGATTCACCTCCTCAGGCATGATCGCGTCCAGCTCGCTCTGGTACAACTTGTACATGACCAACGGATCATCCGTCATCTCATTTAACACATCCCACTTGTAAGCCCAAGTGGGGAGCCGTAGTGGGTCGTTTTTGTCGTCCCAATCCTCGTACTTAATGGTCTTCGGTCGTCCAACCGGCAAACGCTCCCAGCTCCATATGGAAAGTGCGAGCACACAACCACCAATACCTCCAGATGGCCTACAACAGGCTTCGTCCAGCTGCACATAAAAGAGAACATGGTTGAATTAACAGCAAGATCGCATTGATAATGTAGCAATGAAGTGAAAAAAGAAACAACTTCATACATGTCTATACAAGTAAGCCAGTGTCGCCGAACCCCAACTCCATTTGCTATCGAAGACGGTCAACGCCTTCAGCCACATCCATGGAGCATTCTTGCCTGTGCCATCAGCAAACATAGTCCTGGATATCACGTACCACATGTAGACACGAGCATATGTCTTGACCGTGTCCTCATCATCTTCCTCAAGGCAAGTACCAAAGTGCGATGTAATCCACGTGAAAGGAGCACCGTCTGCGACTCTTTCCTTCTTCTTGTCTTCTGCTTCTGGTTCCCGAGGCTCCGGAGGAACCATACCAATAAGGGCATGCATCTACACGCGCCACCCGTCAGAATCGGTGTTCATACATAGAGGATTCTCATCGATAGGAAGACCGGTGATCATAGCCATATCCTGGAGCGTCACGGTCATCTCCCCGGTCCGAAGATGGAAACTATGTGTCTCCGGCCTCCAATGATCAATAAGCGCGGTGAGTGCTGCAGCATTGTTGGGTGGCGTCGACCGGCTGACCAACTGAATGAAAGGGAGAAGTCCTGTCTCCCTTACATATGGTGTGTACCGCTCATCATAGCGCATCCACCCAAGGGTGACCCCGTGAGACCGAAGCTTCAGAGGTGCAAGCTCCTACAAGCAAACAAATCATAAAATTACACATGGGGCATTTGTGTTTGAAATAAACACGAAATTCATAACACCAGCCACTTTCATTATTACCCGCTGCTCCACCGACATAGCGTACGACCGGTGTTGTTTGTCCCAGTGATCATCGAGAAGCCAAACCATCCTAACAATTTGAAAAAAGCTTTCTTGTCAACTGTGTGTGTCTTTTGAATACAAATAAATTAAAGTACACTTACTAGATGCAAAATTCAAAGCATATGTATCCAAAGCATTCTTGTCAAAACAAATATAAGTTCAACACAAATAAACTAAACTAGGCCTACTTCATGCAAGATTAAATACAAATCTCTTTTCCATATAAAATAACATGTCAACCTATGTATCCAAACCATATCTTTTCAATAAAATAAACTAAACTAGGGTTGCAAAACTAGGTACATGCAAGATTATAATACATGCAACATTCAAATCTAATCTAATCAAACAAGGGTTCCTCTAAATCTTCAAAATAGCATACATTATATGGATAGAAAGAAGGGGATCGGAGGAGGGTACCTTCTAGGATGGATTGGTGAAGGAATCCACGGACAAAATCGTCGGATCTGAAGAATTTGGGAGAGGGGATTGAGAGGGGGAGAGGAGAGGGCCGCCGCCGCTTCTTCTGCTCAGAACCGTGGCAATGGGGTGGGTGGGGAGGAGAGGGCATGCGGTGGCATCTAGTCACAGTCTGTACTTGGGGGCTAGGCGCTGCACATTACATGTGTGGCGCCTAGCACGGAGGCGCTGCACTGCTGGATGCGGGCCCAGGGGCTGCCACGGTGGACAGATATGCAACGCCCCCGAGCTAGGCACTGCACCATACGGTGTGGCGCCGGCGTGGCGGGCGCTACACAAAAAGATCATCGGTGTGAAATAGTTTCACGGGCAGTTTATTCTGTGATTTGATTTCGTCCCCAGGTCAAAATTATTAAATTTGCCTACAGTCCAAATGTACTTTAATGGAATCGTGCCACTGTGATATGTACTGTCTGTCGGCACAGCATGAAAAGCAAACACAAGATGACTGACAGCTCGGGCTCGGAGACAGGAACCCTGTGGGTATTACCTGGACGGTGCAGTGTTTCTGCTCCCAACACTCATGCAGTGTCCGCGAACGGTGCCTCTCCAGTGGCATCATCGCCTGCCCGCCCGGGGCCGGAGACGGAGCCGACCGGCTGCCACGGGAGGGGCCGCCATCAGTCGCCGGCCATGCCGGGTTTGTCTGTCAGGCGACGGACTTTCTCGCGTTCGAAATGATGCGACTGTGCTGTGGCATGCGGCGCGACCGGCGACAAGAAGACTTCCCCACAGGAGAGTCGACACGGTGCCGCTCGCGTCTCTCGGCCGGTTCTCCGCACGTCCCCACGGCCATGTGGTCTCGGTTGGGCCTCTAGGCGTGCCCCAAGCGCCAACCCGAAGACCCCGACTCCTCGAGCCCAGGCTGGTTGCAGTACATGTACACTGCAGCATGTATGTACTGTGTGGACGACCGCTGGGTGCTGCTCACTGACCAGTGTCGCGTGCAACCACTGTCCTGACAAGCCAAAACAGCTTTGCTTCGGTTGAAAAAAAAAAGAAGAAGGAAATTTGAACAAGCCAAATGAGCTCTTCAAGATGCATGGATCTGCCCAAGCCAGCACATTCAGGAGAACTTCATTTCGCCCGACTAATAATTCGCGTGACCAGATGTGAACGATAAGACGATTTACCTCAACTCATTTTTTTCTCGTATATAATCATTTGCTGCTGGTTATCTGTCCATCGTCCACACTGTGGGCCGTGCTACGTCAAGTATCGGTAGCACTTAAGTAGGCACAGCTTCACAGTCAAGTCCAAGGGTTCAGTTTATTCCCCACAAGTCAGAAAATCGTCGACTTTGCAACTTTCTTTCACATTTAACTGGTCTTTGACCTGTTTGACTCTAGTTTTATCATATTCAGCAGTGCCACATGCTATTTTTTTTTTCCAATCGGTCAAAACTAACAATCATGCTGGTAGACAAAGCAGTGATTTTTATCCTTTTTGGACAACTAAGTGCTACTAGCTCTGCACACTAATATAATATAAGATGATTTTGCAGTTCAAGTTGAACCTTACATTAGTTTACAAAGGTAGTGTTCCCTCTCTCGTCTGTAAAAAAATATAAGAGTGTTTAGATCATTATATAAACGCTTTTATATTTCTTTAAGGAGGAATTTTATTGAATAACAAGGGCTCCCTTGAATACCCAAAGTTTCAAGAAACTGCTCGAGTTTTAGCAAAAACTGGCTCGCGAAGTCGCATTGATTGGGCGAAAGGCTTGAAAGAAAACATAGTTCTGGGGGATTGTACCCAGGGATGACAATTTTAGTTGTGAAGCATTTCAACTTTCTGTTTGAATGACAAGTTTTAGTTTTCTGGAGGATTTTTTTATGGCAATTTTAGTAGTAAAAAACGTTAGGACGGTGTTACTTCATGACATACGTGTGGCACTTATCATTTGAGGAAATTTATTCATCGTTCGGCACAAGACAAGAATTTTTATTTCGTAACAATTAAGGTGGTAAGGAAATGTATTCCTGGAGGATCGGACTGGTCATAATCGGTTTTTGTAGAAATCATAATCAGTTTGTTAAGTAGGAACAAGTGGTCACAACCACCACACTCAAATCTCCAGCTTTCAACGCGTCAGTGTGCGCACGAAGAAGCCCACACCGCCATTGATACGCCCAGTTGACTTCTATCGGAGCCGAGAGCAACAGCAAACCAGATCGAAAACTGATCAATCTTGAGCTCGCCATTGCCGCAGCTCCCACGTGCTCCGAAGGTCTCACTTGACAGTGGCACCGGTGGGGTTGTGTACCCGTCCGTGCCACTGCCACATACAGAGACTGAACTGACCGCTCCATATGCTCTCACCGTCTCAAGCTTAATTGCTGGTCGTGTAGGGTGCCCATGCGCTCGAGATATGTGGCTGATTTGGTGCCAGCTTTTTGCTCGGGTCTTTGTTGCCGCTGCTGCTACTTTCCTGTCAGGAATGGGACTATGGGAGGAATAGAGCTCCTTTCTGATGCTGGAGAGGGATGGATGCGTGCGGCCTGTCGGCCGTTATTGTTGCTGGATTGTTCAGTGTTTGGTTGGGAGAAGAATCGGAGAAACGGTTGCTGCTAAATACATAGAACTAAACCAGCATTGGATCAGTCATTGGTGAATTGGATGAGGCTGTCAAGTTTATCATCTTGATACGTCTGACAAATAAGCATCAACTTTGTTTGTCAACTCGGGTGACGAGCCAGCGTCACTATATCAGCGTCTGACAAAATAAACATGCAGTTATATGCGCTAATCAGAAGGCTCTGCGGGCTCGTATTGTCGGCAGCTCAGCAGCATACGCAGCAACTTTTCGCCTTTTCTGGACATGAATCATCACCTTCTCCATAAACCTGAATCTGACATCAAACGGCAGCGAATTTGTGGTCAAGTAGACCAGACACCCCGACATAGACTTTGAATTTCTGCCTTGCGCCAACCTTCCATTCATTAGAGGAATTAGACAGGACTGACGACACCTCCAATTGGCAGGAGAGAAGGCATGGCATTCTGACTCCATGAACAAAGACGTCCAACAACACACAACAAGTGGACAAAAGCATCTCGAGGATAGATGTAGTACTATGAGGTGGATATTACAGATTTACAGGGAGATCCCCCTAACTACGGGCTGCATTCCCCAAACTAGAGGTGGATAGAGTAGGTAGTAATATGAACATAGGATGGCTGCATTCCCCTAACTACGGGCTACTCGAGAAGACACGAAACAAAGCCCATATATCTACAAAAGACTGACTGATTGGGGAGGTACAAAGGGTCACAGAAAGGTCAAAATATAACTAACACCACGAGCCATGGAAACTTGGAAAGTAGGGGTCCTTGTTCTCATACTACTGTATATCCCAAACAACCACGGGGAGCGCGTCTCCATATCATGAATAGTCTTCTTAAGCGGTCCAAAAGCATCATCATCCAGAAGAAAGCCCTGCCATGCACTAACCCTAAACAGGAAAACAAATTGCTGCATGAGACAAACTGAAACCCCCAGTTCAATGCTAGTTCTTGATCACTTCCCTACCACTAAACTGACATAGTAAAAGTGAAAAGATCAGATAAGAAAACATCACATATGATTGTGTTCTGCAGTACCTATTCAATAGACACAAACAAAATTACATTCTATGTTTCATTAAGCTGTAAACAGGTAGGCCCAAAGCTGAGCCTTGGCATCACAATAAATACACCCTTATCTTATGAACACAGTGCTCTGTATACTTATTCTCGCGTCTTGTAAGGGCATGAGCACTAGTTAAGACCTCAAACAAAAACGTGATTATGAGGATGCATAGTTATCAGTGTAGCACAATTTTAACTCCCGCGATCCGATCTCCCCTCCTCCCCCATCTCGCTCCCGTGCGGCCACGCCAGGCCACACCGGGGCACCCCCGCCGGTCATCTCTAGACCTCCTTCACGCCAAGTCCTCCCCTCCCGCCGCCGCTGCAGCCGGGAGTCAAAGCTTGTGTGGGGCAGCGGCGGATCTCCTCGGCCAAAGTTCGGGATCGCAATGGCGGCGCTCGCTCCGGCCGTTCAGCGGCAGTGACGTGGGGTGACGGCGGTGGCCAAGATCGGCGAGCTTGCAGCGACGGACGGCCGCGGCAGTGGTTGGGCCCAATATGGACTCAGATGGGTTCGGACGGGCCATGACTCAGGCTGCAGTACCAGCTGCGTCTCGTCGACTCCGACGACGGCACGCGGGCTCCTGGGCTCATTCCCCGGCACGAGGAAGCCGGGGGCTCCGGCCCCGGGCATGGCGGTGGTGGCCCCCTCCGCCAGAGGTGGTCAGCCGACTGGTTGTGGCGGATCCTTAGATCCCACGGCCAGTCCCGGCGGTGAGTTGGGGAGGCGTGGCTGCCGATGTAAACCGAGCTCCAGCAAGCGATGGTGGCGTCTACACGTTGTTACCTTGTTGAAGCAATCACCATTGCAGACACCGTCTACCCACACGCACTGCTCCAGGGGAAACCCCAGATCCGGGTATCCCGGATCGGACGATGGCGGCACTCTCGGTGTCGCTCTCCTCATGAAGGCATTGTTTTGGAGCAGCTACTGGACGGACGACGCACGTGGAGTGGCATTCATGTGACGCATCGACGACGTGGAGTCTTGGCGGCATGGCGCGGCAGGGTCTCAACAACGGATGTGTGATGATGGACGCGCGTAGGGAGGTGGCGTTGTCTGGCGCCGACGGCAGGCCTGGCAAGATCGATGCATCAGTACCTGCTCTGAAGATTGTTTGGTGGAAGATAGTGGTGACGGCCTCTGCAGCGTGCGCATGCGGTGCCCGCTGAGAGTGAGCCGGACAGGTGTGTGACCCAGACCCGGCAATTCGGCTTGGTCGGGGCCTCCGGGCTCCGGCGTTAGATGTTGGGCTTTGGTGTGAGGTCTAGGTATGCGGCCCCGACAATCTGAACCCCTTCATCAAGTTGATAGGAGTAGCGACAGTTGTTGCCAAGATGGTGGCTTCAGACTTATTGATGTATTACTTTGTAAGGTCTTGGTGAATAATTAATAAAATGGCTGCATGCATCGCCCTGATGCAGAGGCCGTGGGTCATCCTCCTTTTCGAAAAAAAGCTCAATTTTAACTAAGCATAGAGTGTGTCGTGTTGGCTGTTCAACCTACTTCAGTGTAGTCTAAGAAGCCCTACAGTTTACATGGAAAAGACAAGCACTTCACAATTCCACATATGGAATTAAACGTCAAAATCAGTATAATGCATATTGTCGTATTTTCATGTGATCATGTCAAATTCGGCAAGGAAGGTTGTTAATTGCTATAGCGTGATCTTCATGCATGATTTGTTTAAAATGAATTATAACTTGTCGTAGTGGTGAAAACGATTCCAAATATATGGTGCAAATGGACCCAGGTAGACAATTTTTTCAAGTTGGCTCTCAAACATTAATTTTTACAGATGCGGCACAAAGTTGGAGAATTATATAAAAATGAAGTCAAAGACAAACTAAATAGAACATGTGGCATTTAAATGGAGATACAGCTATATGCATAAATGTCGGTTGAAGTCAGGGGCCAGCATGTATCTGGCTAAATACTTTATACTTGCTTTATGCATAAAATGGCTTTTCTGGCTGTTCTTCCTTTGTTTGCTTTCCATAGTGGGCACAAACAACTTTCAGGCAAAGTCCAGGGTGTTCAGCAAATGCTGATAGCATATCCACCTTACACACACAATCCATACTCTTAGCAGTCCTTTTACGGCCTATGCAAAACCCATAACATCTAGTTTCCTCAACAATCAGTGTGTACTCTCTTTGAACTGACTTTTAACTAACTGAGCCAAGCGTCTTGTAGTGAATGTAGAATACCCTTTTATTTCTCCCAAAGCACCATCATTCCCACTTACACTCTCACTATAGACCTAAATATATAGGGAAGATAAGAAGTAGAAACCATGGAGGTCTCCAACATTATTCAATGGCAATGTTCAGAAAATCGTTAACAGGTAACTGCTCGGTCGGCTGGCGAGTCGGGCATTAATAGGTGAATCAATCAGTTAATCGGCCGATAACTCGGCTACTCGGTGATCCACTGAGCAGGGATTAATCGGCCAGTTAACTGATTTATTGGCCGATATTTTGAACAAGTGAAGATCATAACATGTATTCCTATATAGCATTACACTGACACGTACCGTCTGGGTCTGTGTTGGTGATGTGTCAACCAATCTGGCCTCATGTGAAACTCCAGCAGAACTAACAGATACCAAAGCAAAATCAAGATGATATCAGGGAAACAAAGATTGTACCATAAGATCAATATATTCCTACATGACACAGAACTACAAAATAAAATGAAACCCACCTGTTCTGCAAAGCTAAAACTTCTGGAATAGGAGCATTGGGATACCACCTACAGACTTTGCTTCCTTGCAAACACAGTTGGCCTGATGTGATGAAAAATTAGGCAAATGATATCTGATGTTACTAAAACACGTAGACTGCAATCACCAAAGGAGACCAAAGACAAAATAGAACAGCCGAAAACAAAAAAACATCACCTGCACGCAGCTTGACAGTCACGGCAACAAAGAGAATGACAACTGGTCCTTGCTGCATCTGCTGCTGCAGAGTCTCGGCTGGGAATTGATTTGCCTGTGCCTCCCACAAAGCAACAACAGCCGTCTCTCTTCAAAAACATAATCAGAAAATGCACAAGCATGTAGAACAGCACCGAAGACTGTCATGAAGCAACTAAAAGTGACCGACAATGAAGCTCTATAAACATACCTGCCATCGCTTATGCACACGTTACGGACTGCCCGAGGTGCACCATTGACAGTAACAGTTTTCACACTTGAAACTTCCAGCATAAGACCAATGGCATCTGCATCAGGCACCAAAAGGCAAAACCAATCCTAGATTAGACAGAGAAAAGAGCAGCGGCTGTACACATAGCTATGGAGGCAGAATGATTCAGTCACAAATACAGATTATATACCAGACATTAGCGCTGTCTTGTTTTCACGCGATCGGAGGACTTCATAAGGCGATATCTTGTATGCATACACCGGAAAACTAGCAGGCACATGTTCATCCTTGCTTATCTCTGTGTCCCTCGTGAACATTGCCATGCAAGGATGATCAACGGCCCTATAGGGCAGACTAGGGTGGACAACCTCAAAGTGGTGTATGTAATACACATCATCCTCTTTGATGCGTTCAAAAAAGAGCGATGCAAACCACGCAGGTACTTGAGCGTCCATCATACCCCCCTATTTCATAAACATTGAACCAGCACGGTGACCTTACATGGTAAAGGTAAATGAACAAGACGTTACAGAACGACAAGTATCTCACCTGCTCATCGAGCATCACAAAATCAAGCTGCGGAATTCCTCTTGGTTGATACTTGCCCATGTAATGTGAAATGCGCGTTATTCTGACTCGAACCCTCACCCGGTTGTTTGACGCCAGGGTCACATCCTTCAGCAAGGTGTAATCCATCTGCTAACAGAAAAGGAAACAAAATCAGAGCTAAACCACTAGGAAAACAACAAATAGGCATGAACCCACTTTAGGATACACGGTGTGCAGCATCGCAACAAGAATAAATCTAACCTATATCCAAAAGGTGAGAAGGCCTGTGCTGAATTAAACAGGGCAGAACATATAACAGAGGCCTGGTACAACATGACATGGACTGAAGAACTCAACAGATGCTTACAATCCTTAACCTTCCCTTTGTGAACAATGTAAGCTACAATATCGTTATAGAATACCTCGCTGTCAGAATCTTCCGAACAATCTGCATCATTTTTAAGTTCACACATATCACCATCCTGTCCTGAACCATCCTCGCTCTCTTCATGATCACTGAGTTTGACTCGTGCTTTCTTCGACTGTTTTTCAGCTAAGCAAGTTGAGCGCCCTATGGTGGGTGCAGAGCGCCCTTCAGTCTCGTCCAAGCACATTCTCTTCTCCCTCGTCTTCTTAACCAATTCACGAATGGAAATCCTATCATCCTCGTCATCCTCATCATCACTGTCAATTATTCTACGCAATGCTCGCTTCCTACTGGGTGGAGCACCCAACACCCCCACCTGCAATTCACCATCCTTGCTGTTCTTCTCACCCTCATCTTCGCTGTCGCTGCTGACCACCCATGCAGGTGCAGTGGCGTGCTTCTTACCGCAGGGTGTGACCAAAACATCACCATCCTCCAAACCCACATTGCCGCCGTCGCGGCGAACCCTCCGGTGGTCTCCACCTCCCCCGGCGTCGTCAATCTCGTTTTCGTCATTGCTCCCACCTGTAACCGCCCGCACCGCACGCTTCCTAGGGGTCGGCACCGCAGGAGCACCATCCTCCTCGCCGCTCCTCCCGTTGATGGCATCAGCGGCAACCCCCTCTTCCCCGCCGCCACCGACCTCGTTAAAAGAATCATACGCCAGGCGGCGTACTCCCACCGCCTTGACTGCTTTTCGCTTGGAGCCGCCCAAACCCTCCTCCAATCGACCGAAGACATCCCCGTCAGGCATGGCCTTCCTCCAGCGCGCGTTCTCGGCTTCGAGGAGCGAGACCCGGGCCTCCAGGTCGGCAATGCGGGGGGAAGTGGCGGCGAGCTCGGCCTCGAGGGCACATACCTTCGCCGCGACCTCCGCGGCGTCCATCTCTAGCAGCGGCGGCGGTCGCGGGCGACGATGCGGCGGCACCGCGGCAGAACCCTAGCGTCGAAATGCTCGCACTGGTGGTCGGACGTCAGACAGGAGGACTGTGCCACGATTGTGTGCGGAAGAAGGGGAAGGAGAGGCGGCTTTGCCCTTTGCGCTTCTGGGCTGGCGACACGTGCGGTGAAACGGGCGCTTCTAGTTCTAGTTCTAGGCTTCGCTTCACACGCTTGTTCTCCTGAACAAAAAAATGAAAAAAAAAATCTGATTTTTTTTTTGTGTTAAACATTGACAAATGTTTTGATAGCTTGAAAAATTCATCATGAAATGACATTCATGAAAAATGTGGCAAAAAATCGATGCTCCGAATGCGTTTGAAAATAACATTTTGGAGCATCGATTTTTTTTTGCCACATTTTGCACGAATGTCATCTAGTGATGAAATTTGGCGAGCTAACAAAACATTTGTCAATGTTTCCAAAAAAAAAAACAGATTTATTTTCTCAATATTTTTTTGATTTTACTGTTCACCTGAGCTCATATGAGCTCAGGATAGAACAGCCGCTTCCCACAAGTTTGTGCGTTATTCGATGAGAGAATACCTTATTTGGGCTTCCTTAAAATATATTTTTTATTTTTAGCCCTAAGAAATTCTTCCCTTTTGACTTGTACCCTCAGTGACATTTTCGTTAGTTTTAGCCACTACACCGTGAAGTGCAATATTAAAATTTATCTGGTCACTTTAAAATCTGCTTCCCTTTTTAGCTTAAAAAATCTTTCTTTCTTTTTTTACTTTTTCCCTCCATGACATTTCCGTTAGTTTTAGCCACTAATCCCGTGAAGTGCAACATGAAAAGAAGTTCATTTCCATTAATTCGATGTAGGTGTCGACCTCAGGCTCGGTGGGAGGGCGGTCATCGGTGAAGGACTCGAGCCAGGCGCACGCGGTGATCTCCCATGGATGCGGCAGCCGCGTGGAGGACGACGAAGGGGGTGTGCAGCCGGGGGAGGGGTCGGGTTCTAGTCATGGCCAGAGCCATGGTGACGCTGGCCTTGGTGGTGGAACGACATGGCGAGGGCGGTGGCAACGCGCGGAGCGAGAGGATGGTTTGTGGTTCCATACGTGTCGGCTTCGATAGAGGAGAGCCAGGGACACGAGGGAGGGCCTCGTGGTTTTGGGAGGGTTCATTTGCTTTCCTTCAAATCGAAGGAAGGCAACCCGTGGATTTTTTAGCTCGTAGTACTAGTACCTGTGTTTCTTTTTTTCCTTCTAAATATCCGCTAAGAGTAAACATGTGGTCACCACAAGAGACATACATAGAGTTATGTCAGGGGTGCTCTGGAAAAATATCAGAATCAGATAAACGGAATTGAAATTTCAAATGCAGTGCTCTTCTATTTGATGCGAGCTGAGCATCCACAATGTATCATTCTGCTGCCTCTATACCTGCCTCTAAGACCTTAGAGCATCTACAGCCGCATTGAGCAAATCTGACTCCTCAAACGCATGCGGACGCGCCCGGGCGTGTCCGCGGGCACTAACCGGGCATGCCTTGTATTTCGTCTTCCACACTCGCGTTCCTCATATCCTGAACCTCAAAACCATGCAATCCATGCAACGCTACGTAAAACACATGATCATACCGCAGTTCATCGGATTAGCCGGACAAAAGAAACATGATTCATCGAACTTTAACAGCGGACAATGCAAATCCATACTACAAACATAGATAAAATATAAACAAAACGAGGAAGGGTGGAGGAAATCACCATTTCCTCGCCGGCCCCTTCCCCTTCCGGCCGTCGGTGCGGTTGTGCCCCTCCTTCGTGCAGGCGTCGGCGTGCGGAGGCGCGTTGTCGTCGAAGCTGGAGGTGGAGCCGTCCGTCATATCTGAGTCGGAGCTGCACCTCATGCCCGACAGCCTGTGGAGCAGGCGGTCCTGCTCCTTGGCATGGCGGGCCACCTTCGCCTTCGCCGCCGCCTCCTTTGTTGCCTCGCGCTCCGGCAACTCGATGGCGAGTCGGAGCGGCTTGGCATTCTTGCGGCGGAGGCGCCGCGCATCCATCTCCGTCGACGTGAACGAGCGGCGGAGCACAGAAGCGAGGAGCGCTGCCTCAGGATCAACCAGCGCGCGGACATCGACTCGGACGCCGCTGCCCTCTTCCTCCCCCGCTGCCGCTCGCGACGAGCTGCTCGTGCCTCCGACTCGGGCGTCCGAGTGCGCGTCGGCCCCGCTGCGAGCAGGAGGATCCATCAGTGGCCGGGCACCACCTCCGGAGCAGAGGGGGCTGGTGGTGGGCGGCGTACCTGAAGGAATGGAGCGGAGTGGCCGGAGCTGTGCGCCGGGCGGGAAGGGCCGGCGACGTCACCAGCGCTGCTTCGACGGACGCCGGGCGCTGACGAAGTGGATCCGCCGCTGCTGGATCCGCCTTGGTCGATGACCGAACGCCTCAATGCGATGCGGAGGGCGACCTCCTCCACATCGTCGGGGTCCGCTTCGCGCAACAAGCTAGACCAGTCGTCATCGGAGCCGGAGTTCCCACCGGAGGCAGCGCTGCTTCGGTCGCGGCCATCGGATGCGTTTGGAGGGGATCGAAAGTGGAGTGGGCAGAAAGGGGAGTGAAGTTCGGATTGACTGCAGTCTAGGGTTTTTCGGACTGCGATATTTGTGGGGCAGGCGTGGGCCAAGTTGGGCCAAGTTGACGTGACGGGCACGCCCGGACCGCCCCATATTTGGGCTGGATATGAGGGATGTCGGTCAGCCCGAGCGTTTGAGGGCGATTTCAGAGGTCCAAATGTAGTACACACTGCCTCTAAGGAGATAATGCAAGTTGTATCACACCGTACAGGCATCCATCTCCTTTCTTTATCTTCACATCATACATTCAATATGTACTGCATTTGCTATGCGATTTGAGGTTGAGCTCGACAACAACTTATCGCCAATTTTGTAGGCCCATAACGAATTGACGTTCTCATCCATAGTTTACATTAGAAATCGCCGGCAGAACAGAAGAAATCAAGATATATCATTCAGGCGCATTAAGCATACACAACTCACAATATCTTATAATGTTGCAGCAAGAGTTGATCTTCTACGTCATTTGCTTTCAAGCAATACATTTAGGACCACAACAAAAAGAAAGCACATCCAACACATCGCTCACAAGACTGACTGGAACTAGACTAGTATAACAAAATTGATGGTGTCAACCATGTGGATTGCCACCGGTGATCCACTACCGCTTGCACTTAGCTTTCGCCATTTTCTTCCTCTTCTTCTTATCAGCCTTGGGGATCTTCGTCTTGCGGGTTTCCCTCTTCTCTTCCTTCACTTTCTTTTTGTTTTCCTTGCGAGCAGCCTTCCTTTCCTCGGGCCCCATCTTTGTGGACTCGTGCCATGAACCATCTTCGTCGGAACTGGAGCAAGATTCACTGTCACCCGATTCATCTTCCTCCTTGTTCTCCAAGGAGCAGCACTTGGTTTGCAGGTCCAAGGGTTCTTCCGGTGTATTTTGTGCCGGTCGTGCTTCCTGGTTTTCACTATGCTCATTTTTAGTCCGCACAAATCCTAACAGTGGCTGGTCATAAAGCTTATCTGCTGTTGGCTCATAACCAACAGATGGGCGTTGCATCATTGACATGCTGACAATATCTGCCTCACATTGCTTCACATAATCCAACGTCTATCAAAAAGAGCAAAGCAGATAATATTATTAGCAAGTGAACTGAATAACACGCAGCACAAGGTACAAACTCGAGCAAGAGATATGGGAGATAAGACTAACTGAAATCAATATGATAAATTATGTACATGAGATAAAACATTCAACAACAACAACAACAACAATTACAACAACAAAGCCTTAGTCCCAAACAAGTTGTGGACCTTGAATCAAAACATAGTACTCCCTTCGTCCGGAAATACTTGTCCTCGAAATGGTATTTTATCCATTTCGAGGACAAGTATTTCCGGACGGAGGGAGTATAAAATAGTGATGATTGACAAGTAACAGAATATACAATAAATAAACATATGCCTCAGACATTAGGGTCTCTCCCTCACTGAAGAAGTGAAGATGCTCACAGTTGTACCTCTGAAGCACCGATACGTTCAGAACAGGTGTATCCCCGTCCGGAACGGCGCCGATACGGCTGATACGGCGCGATACGCGGATCGCTGGAGTATCATATTTTTCGGTTTCTTTAAAAAAAGGGAAAAACGCCGATACGGGCTGTTCACTGTCCACACACAGGGGGATACGGGCAGCCCAGTACTAACCCTAACAACTGCCCCCCTCCTCTCTCTTTCACTCTGTTCGCACGACAGGGGAGACGCGCACGACGCCTTGCCACCACTGCAGACTGGAGTCGCTTGCCACCTAGAATCGGCTCACTGCCCTGTCGACTCACCAAGCCGCTGCCTCGACTGAATAGTGTTTCTCCATCGCCGTGTCCAGTCGCCACTCGCCAGCAAGTAGCTCCGGCGAATTCTGCTCCTCTCTAGTTTATCTATCCATTCATCTGTTTGTCCTCAATCATTAGTGGTTGCTACTGCTTGTTATGAATCGGGCTATGCTTTGCTGGCTGCTTGTAGATTGTAGTTGCTTGCTGATGTTGCTGCATTGCTGGCTAGCTGCTACTGCCTAGAGCTTGCTGATGTTGCTGCTTACTGCTTGGTTGCTAGGTGCTTGCTATTGCTTGGCTGCTTGGTGTTTGCTATTGCTTTGCTGCTACTGCCTACAGCTTGTTGATGTTACTGCCTGGCTGCATGCAATTGCTTTGCTGATGTTGCTGCTACTGCCTAGTGCTTAGGGAAGAAAATACAACATGGCATCTGTGAGGAGTGGCATGGCAGGAAGCCAATCCTCACTTGGTGGTACTGCGAGCAACAACATCGATGTTCAAGGTGAAGAGGCTGGGCATGGTGTTGTCAACCAGAAATATCCTTTATGGAAGTATGCTACAACACTTAGCAGCAGAGTCATCAGGTCGTGGAGGAAATACGACATGGCATCTGCGGGGTGTTTGATCTATGGCCACCTCAGCCTTATATCTTCATATTATCATGTTATCTTGGTGAACTTTTGCATTGTTTGTCTATGGCCATTAAGAATTCACAATTCAGATTTGGGACTTGTTGCTGTTGGAACTTGAAAGTTTGGAACAAGGAAGCTACAAGCCAGTTTGTTTACTGTTTCATCTTTTCATGCTTGTGCATCTCAAATTGACAAAGTCTGATACTATCATATGATGTATTTTCTATTTTGCATACACCATGAGGGCATGGATGATCATTCAGGACTTGAAAGAGGCATGGAGGCAAACAATTACCAATGGGGCAGTATTTTTATCTCACCTCACTCATTCTATTATGTTTTGTCTTTATTATCATTTTTTTAATTATTTATATATACTCGCCGTATTGCTGTTTCTAGAAATTGCCGTATCCCGTATCGCCGTATTGGTGTTGCCATATCGGTGCTTCGTAGTTGTAGACGATATTTCTGGCAAAGCTGCACAAATGCATAGTAATGACAATAATCATAGTCCTACCTGCACCAAGACTGTCGGAGCAATTTCATCATCATCTGCAGCTCTATCTCCATTTTCCAAAATCTTTTGCTGAACCTGTTGTAACCACAATATTGTTAACCCATCGGATCTTTTGTCAAATCAATGATCACAAAGTCATGTAACTACTGAAAGTAAAATAAGGACATGCCTTCTCCAAGTGATCATCAACATCTTCATCAGCGATATTTTGATCCACAACGAAATTAAATAGCTCTGTTACTGTCATGACAGCAACACCACGTTTTTCAAAGAAATCCTGAAAACAGCATTGCACACGTATTAAATACCACGAGTTATCCATGTCTGATCAATTTTAATTTAATTTTACTCACATTAACATGCAAGCAATCTTCCTTCAGGAAATCCAAAGCTGAAGGATGGTCAAGGTCGACAGACTGTGAAACATCGATGATGTACAAGTGTCCCTGCACAACAAGCAAATAAGAATGAGGAACCTGGTTGACAGGGAAATGAAAGAGGTTAAGAAGGCTTAATCAAAAGTGCTCAACTACCTCAAAATAAAGAATGTTGTATTCACTCAAATCACCATGGACAAGCTTGCACTTTTGGTAAAGTGTCCGCATTATTGTAACAATCTGAAAATAAGCTGCAGTAAGTATATCGGAAAATGGTACTATAAGAGTACCCAGAATCTAATGTTTGGGTACTATGTGGTTCCTTATTCATTCTTCAACAGGTAAGGACCATATTCAGCTGACATTTCAACTGGTACTTAATCTTTGCATACATCATGTACCTCAAAATAAGTTTCACGCAATTTGTCATCCGACAAAGCAGCATCCTTAAGTCGAGGAGCAGCCCAACCTCCTTTTCCTGAAGGAGAGCCAACTCAATTTATTAGACGAAATGATAATACATATGAAAGTACTGTTCTGTGGGATGTTCTGCTACAAGGTGTATGTTTTGAACAATTATTAGGTCATGATATGATACCATTTCTATAGGAAAATGTTGATAGGCATTGAATAAGCAAGTGTCACCACAAGTTTTACCTATAAATTCCATCACCAAAACATGAAGCCTCAAGAGCAACGGCTTCGGGCATCGGATTCCTTCTGCTCTAACTCTGAACAAGGGAGAGAAGTGCAAATCTTTCTATTTCAGTAACTGAAAGCATTTTGCAAAGTATTGCAGAAGAAGATAACAATTATATAGGGCGGGAATTTAATTCATAGAGAGACAGAACAGATATAGGATAGCAACAGATTATGCCTCCAAATGCATCCTCTTTTTCCCCAAAAAATTAAACCCAATTCAACAACAGAATCCCATTGAGAAACAGCTTGCCAATTTACTGGAATGAAAATCATGAATAAAGCATGCTTAATGAGAATATTTCATACCGTAAAAGATTTCGCATTTCCTTTTCAGCCCAAGTCTTTACCATTTTCCGAGGATTATGCTTGCAGTAACCATGTCTAAAACGATAATCTCCTTGAACATATCGATCTCTATCCCTGCAACAAGGAAGTGTGTACTTTGTTCAGACGGGAACCTTTCTGAATCAAAACAATTTAGAAGTGTTGAAAGGATACAACAAAATGCCCATAAACAGCATTCTGGCGTAGCTATGAGTATCCAGTTATTATAAGACAAAGCAAGTATAAAATCCATATCTTACTTAAAAACAAGCACTGAAGTTTTATAGACTTTGATTGCTAACTCACTGCCATCTGTCTTTGTTGCATGATATACATTTGCCTACAAAGGAAAGGAAACCAAATCAAATGCCAAAGTTAATATTGAGTATGTTATTCTAATTATAGATTTCTAGAACGATGAATAAAAAGAGCAACTTGTAGTATGGGATGCCTTTTCTATGTTTGTCCGTCAACAGCTAAAGTAAGCTATGCTCCACATACTTTTCTCATAATATTATTTTTAAATCCGCGGGTGCAATGAAATTGGCAAGTAGCGGATGCCTTGTAGCTACGATGTGCACTGCAAATTGAAGATTACCTCTTTTCCGGTAGAAATGCAACCATTTATGTTATTAAAAACACCACGGTTTAACATTTTGAACAAAACCATGCGGGTCCTTGGGTCAATAGCCTGCATATAAAGAAAAAAAATCGAATGTTCAGAAAAATTACTTCACCAAAACATCATTCATTACATAGACCACAGAGCTCAAGCATGTTTTTGTCTTTCCCAGTTAATCAAAATTCATAATTTTATCTGGATAGACGAATGAGCAAGTGTGCACTGCCTATAAGAACTGAAAATATCATGCGATCATCAGATCAAGTAATCAAATCACATGTGCAATAGAGAGCATTCTTTTGAGGGCCCACAATGACAAGAAATATTAATTAAACAAAGTGCATAAGAGGAAAAATAAATAGATCAGATCACCCCTCGCTTATCAGCATTGAAGCAACGGTACCTAATTAGTCAGCAGAACTCATAAACAGAAATGCAGTAGGCACTAAAAGAGCAATGCTTGAACTTCAAACTAACAAATTTCTGCTTCACGAACTTACACAACAGGCAATAGAAAATGAAGCGGATCTCAAGTCTTGAATAAGAATTCTTATTCATGTACATCAAACCAAACATTTTATAAGTAAATAAACTTTGATTTACTGCATACTTGATGAGGGGGGAAACTTTTCAAACAGACAGCCACTTGACAGAAAGCAAATTAGGGTGAAAGGCTAAAGGATTGATTCTTAATTTGCTGAAGGAATATGAAAGTGAACAGATTCAACTTCCAAGCAGAGAATGAAATAAGCATCACCAAGCAGCAAAAAATGTACAAACCTGTTCAACTGTAGCACGATCTGCCTTCCCAGTGTTCCTTGTTTTCCCAATTGCAGTATCTCTTATGCTGTCCCTGATTGCAGTCGTCACAGAATTTGACATCCCCACGTTCATTCTACCTTCCCACTCCTGAGTTGTTCAAAACTCACGACATAAAATAATCAGCAAAAAAGCTATAACACCCAGATGAATAAAGCATGACCGGTGTTTTGTTCAGATAACAATATCCTTATGTTAAGGCAATGGTGTTACATAAAAATCAATAAAGCAACAGACATCAAAACTTGAGCCGAATTATTTCAGTTAGTGGTTTGCAGAGCGATGTTGGAAACTTAGAATTTCCCTAGCTGATACTACTAGGCCTAGCTCCAATATGAAGTGCAACTGTTCTCTTTAGTAATTTCAGGTAACCAACTTTAACCAAAAGATAGTGAACCATTGAACCCTAATCCTTGATAGCATACGTCCAATAAATGTTACAGCACAAGCTGATCAGTATACTGATCCAAGGTGAGGAGTTGAAACTGCATACCTCCAAAGGAGCGGCGCGGACGTGCGAGGCAAGCTTCTGTGTGCGGTTGGAGAGTGGCTGGAGTGTGCGCGCGAGCATGCCGCCGTGCGCGTTAGGCCTCCGCGCCGCAGCCGCGCTTCCGGCAGCCGAGAATGTTGAGGAAAGACGTGTCGAGCCATCCGGGCCCTCCGTGGCATCAAGCCAGTCTAGGGCTTCGCCCACGTCATGGTAGGACCAATACTCCTCATCCTCATCATCGTCCTCATCCTCGCCCTCCTCCGCCTCTGCGGGCTCTTCGGATGCTGCTGCTGGTTTCTCTTCAGCATCCGCAAAGCGCCCATCCAACTCACCCTGCTGCAAAGTGAAGGTTCGCTGGTCGTGCAACAGTGAGGTGGCTGTGGCGACGGCGGTGGCCATGGCTGTGCGGTTCTGCAGGAACAGGGAAACCTATGAAGCATGAATACAGGGATGGGGACACCACGATACGAGATACGGCTATTTCTAGAAACAGCGATACGGCGAGTATATATAAAATAATTATAAAATGTCTGCAAGCAGATGCTAGATGCTGGGAGCCTCTTTTCAAGTCCTTGCATGTTTAGCCATTCCAAAGTCTGCAGGCTTAACACGGCCGCTAGGATCTACTAGTATGATTGCACCTTTGATGTCCCTACATGTTGTGTAGCGGTCCTTACATGTTTAGCCAGCACCAGCTCCCAGCAGCAAGCAGCAACCAGCTCACACGCACGCAGTCACCAAGCACACGCAGCAGCAAGCAAGCGCCCCAGCGGCGAGCGCACCGGAGGAGCACGACATGCAGGAGGCAACAGCGCGGTATGACTGGAGGAGAGCAGGGATTAAGAAGTTACCCTGCTGGCGATGGGCGGCGGAGGCGACTACAGGCGGCGGCGGCGGCGGCGGCGCGCTCGTGCGGTCGCTCGACACAACCTTGTGCCCTGTTCTGTTAGAGAAAAAAAAAATTAGCTGGCAATTAGGGTTAGCAGGTGGGCTTCTACAGAACTGGCTGCAGCCCTCCCGTGTCCCGGAGGGTGCGACTATGTCTCGCTTATAGCAAGATGTAGCGCAGCCTCACGTGTAGCAGCCGCCAGAAATGGGCCAGCCCAGCGCAGACCACAGTAGTTCAGCGCTTTCTTTTCTTCCGTCTTTTTCACATTTTTGCAATTTTTTATTACTTTTGCTTATATTTTAAATTATACTGAATATATCTAACACACATACACAGGTGCTCATGCATACATGCATACGCTCGTGAACACACACACATACACTCACTTCAATGAACGCAAAAAACGCATACCCTGCCCCTATGAGCACCTCTGAGAGACCGAGCCATCACATCATCTTGAGATTGATGAAGTCGACATAGACGCTTTTCTTAGTCGACGAAAATGCCTCCTCCCACCGAATGCACATCGCCAGAAGGGCTGAAATAAATCCAGAAAATACGAGCACCGGGGTCAAGTCTAGAATTTGAACCCTGGTGAGCTAGGGATATCACTATCTCCTGACCGTTCAACCACGGGTTGGTTTGCCTAAATATATCTATTGTAAAAGTCACTTTATGCAAAAAATGAAAAATATTAATCGCACATTTAAAAATGTTAAATATGTATAAAAAATATTTTTATTGTAAAAAATATAATGTATATGAAAAAGGACATCAAAACATATATGTGAAAAAATGGAAGTAATGTATTTACAAAATGTCAAACATGTATATAGAAAAAGGGTCCTGTTGTATGCTAAAAATGTACAATGTGTTTGGAAACAATAGACATAAAAAATATGCTTTGAAAATTGTTGATCATGTATTTAAAACATGTTAAATCTGAATTTTGAAAATATTAATGATGTATAACAAAAGTGAACAACATGTACGAAAAAGTATACATAGAAAATATAAGTTCTCAAAATTGTTATTCATGTATTAGGAAAATATAAATGTGTATATAAATTATATTTCTAATGTATACGAAAAATATAGAATGTGTATCGAAAATTTGAAATCAAAACTGACTCAGTGAAGGCCAATAAACCGAATAAGCCACGGCGACAGTCACTACAAAAAAATGTGGCCCCGAGCGCACCCACGGCCCGCACATCATGGACCCTGAGATCGTCGGCGTGAAGAACACCCCAGCACGATAAGACAGGGGTAAATCCGCCATGCAGGCAACGACCTAAGGCGCACGCCGGTCAGACGACGTGAAGGGCAAGCACGAGCGAGGATGCCTCATGAGGCGCATACTTCAGCATCCTTTTAAAGGAGTAATGTGAACTTGATTGTAATCCCTAAGTTTTGAGTAACAGTTTTGCTAAGTCTCAGTCGACTGAGATTTCGTTATGTCTCAGTTGATGCTATATGTCTTTAATCTTGCGTGGAGATTCGTAAAAAAAAATATTTTTATTTTTTTCCTTCTTCTTTTTATATATTATATCACTTGACTGAGACTTGGTCGACTGAGACCTAGCCACACCGTTTGAGTAATATACAAGATTTTTTCGCAAAAGAAAATATGATATAAAATTTACACTCGTATCTTACTTTTCCTATATGAATTTTTATCTAGTGAATCAATATGACTGTAATTATTCTCATGTATCAAAATTCAAAATAGCATCAATATGAATATACACCCATAGGCAACAAAAACCTTACTCTCGCGGCATTACATATATCTCAAATGCTTGGCACGGGCCCACACCAATTTTTGGCCACCCTTTTAATTTTGGCAATGACGATTTGAGGCATTAAAGAGTGATTCCAAAAATCCTTGCACTTCTTTCATTCTATATCTCCCGAGAAACAAGCATAGCTAGCTAGACATGGCCCTACTCCAGCCGACATGAAGATGAATAAATGAGGGCCACACCCTTAACATAAAATGAATCCGCCAACCATAGAATTAATTACGCCAACCCAATCTCGAACCATGGACCAAAAATGAATGAAAAATCGGCAAATGTGGGAGGTGATCTCCAGTTCCCACCCGCACAACTTGCGAAGACCACAATCTGGACAACCTCTTCTTTGTAGGTGATCACCATCCACACTCTATTTTGATAGTTTAACCACGCAGAGAAATTGCATTCCTAAGTTATTCCAAATGATATGTCTCATGACCGTGGAAGTGATGCCTTCAAACTATGTATAGTAAGCTGAGGATGCCAAGTGGTTGCTGGAACTTCCAAGTGATAGTGTCGGCCATCTCTTCGTATAGGTTCACATGCTAAAGCATATTCCAAAGGGAGAGAACTCTTACACATGATCCATATTAGTACCTCCTGAGGTGTTGATGTTGCGTAATCCAGGCATCACCCACGAAGGCCTTCTTCGCATTACCATTGGAGGCTTTGGAGATTTCAAAACTAGAAGGGACAATGTCTTCCGGTTTTCGCCTCAAGCCATGGAGCATGCCAAAAATCTTGCCGTTGGACCATCACCGAGGCTAATCAACGTGAACACGGATTTAGCAAACTAACCCATGCTCCTGCGAGTTCAATTCGGGTCATTGTTGTTGCTGTTGCTTTCGGTTTCCTGTTTTGCACTAAAAAGTATACTACCTTTACTAAATAAATATGCAGCTTTGTGTGTGAATCGGCAGTTGAGCATCATCTCCAAAAGAGGCACTGGTACCACAGCGGAAACCGCATCAGAGATCAGACCACCACTTTTCTTAAAAACATGCATCCTAGTGATTTACATAGGATGGTTACCATCTCCCAAAACTAACTTTAGCATGCCCTAACTGCATCAGAAGAAACGACAACTGAACGTATATACACAAAAAATGACTAGGACAGGCTTGAGTATGCAAAATATTACAAGGGCCACGCAAAGGTCAGCATCTGGAGTTAAGCATTACCAGTCAGGGAAAGTAGGGGTCATCCTTGTTCTGATATATCGCAAACAGCTGTTTAGAGTAACGCTTAGCGATCCTCTGACAGAACTTGAGAGCATATTTGTCGTATTTTTCCAAATCATCGACAGTTTTCTTAGGCGATCCAAGAGCATCACCATCCAGAAGAAACTCTGCTATGTGAGATCCCCTAAACAAAGAAAACAATTTGAATCATGAGACAAACAGAAACTCTTATTGAATTCTAGCACTTGATCTTCTCTTATGATTGGAGCGATACATACATTGTAAAATGAAGACAGAAGTAAATACTGCATATGCTTGATGTGTACTATTATTATTATTCAATCGCGTCACAAATATAATTATGTTAGATATTTATTAATCCATTACACCAAATGACCAAAAATTAAACTTGAGAACCAGAACAAATACACCACCAATGAGCGCTAGTCAGGGCGCCATGTACACGTGATTACGAGGATCCTTAACAGTAATCAAGGTAGCTCAATTTTGACACCAATGTAGTCTGACAAGGCCCTACAATGCACATGGAAAACCGAGGTACTTTCCAAATAGAACTGAACATCAAAATCCGTGTAAGGCATGATCAACACATCAACCGGCATGAGGGATGTTTGTTAGTCCACTCAGGGAATCTCTTCTTACCTAAAACTGTACTTTTGGAATTATAAGGTGTAGATGCAAGTTAATAAGTTATCATGACAAACAAGGCAAGTCTCCTTCTGAAGTCTACATTTTGCAGGCAATAAGCGGCACAAATTATGTTGAGGTAAAGCTAAATCACAAATGCAGCATGCATAATTGTGTAAAATAATTGCAGAGCTATCAGTTACAGTTTATACTAGCAATGCATATACATAAATTAATTATACTGAGGGAATACCTAACAGCATCCATCTGGTTAAATCCTTGTCCATTATGCACCATACTGGCTTTAACTGACTGTTCTTCCTCAGTTTGCTTTCGGTAGAGGGCGCATACAGCTTTCAAGCAAACTTCAGCTTGTTCCTCAAATGCTGAGAGCATCTCTGCCTCATAGTCCCAGCCCTTACCATTAGCATTCCTTTTGCGACGTAGCGCATCCATAACATCTTTATAGTTCACATAACCGTCAGACTCTTCTGGCTCAACAGGCTCTTCATTATAATTTTCTGAACAATTCTCATCATCTATAAATCCTTCCATACTACTGGCTTCTGCTGAATCATCCTCACTCTCCACATACTCTTCACCCAATTCACCATAATCTCTACTCCCCCTCTTGTCCTTCATCTTCGGAAGCACTTCAAGAATGCAGGTTCCATCATCCTCGTCCTCGTCCTCATCTTCAATCCTTGTCTCAGCTACACATGGCACATGCTCTGGCCTAACCACACAAACATCCTCAGCATCATCTTCATCATCACTGAGTCCACGTAACAAACGCTTTCCACCGGGTGTAACACCCAACTTCTCCTGCGCTTTACCATCCTTGTCATTCCAGTCCTCGTCATCGCTATCGCTGGTAATCATCGCTTTACGCTTATTGCCTCGTGGCATAATCGAAACATCGTCATCTTCAAGACCCACATCAGCATCCTCGATCTCGTCTTCGCCGCCGCTCTCGCCAATCACCGGCGGCACTTTGCGCTCCCAAGGAGCCGGGACAGCAAGAAGGCTCTCCTCCGCGCTACTCCTAATGGCGACGCCAACAGCCATCCCCTCTGCCCCGCCGTCACTGACCTCTGCAGAACCATTCACCAGATGGCCCCCCACTGAGTTTTGCTTGTTTCTGCCGAAACCCTCGTCCAATCGGCCGAAGGTTGGGCCCTGGTTGCCTGAATGATCCATTGACTGTACATTGGGCACGGCCTTCCTGAAGCGCGTGTTCTCGGCTTCGAGGAGGGAGACCCTAGTCTCCAGGTCAGAGATGCGGGAGGCCTTGGCGGCGAGCGCGGCCTCGAGGGCGCGGACCTTCTCCGCGATCTCCGCGGCGTCCATCTCTGGCGACCGCGGCGCCGGCGGGACGTGGCGGCAGAACCCTAGCGTCGGATTGGCTGTGGAGGAGGCTGCGTGTGCTTCGTTTTTGTGTGTGGGAGGGGTCTCTGAGAAATGAGAAGATTTGCGCGGAATCTCGGGAACTCCCCGCTCGCTGGCTCGTTGCAAAAAATTTGTTACGTGATTCGCTCTGTAAGAAAATGCTAGGTAAAAGGATTGTCATAAAACGTTCACATTCTGTCAAATAAATTAATCTTGGTCATTTCTAAAAAGGGCGATGTTCGGCCGGCGCCTGCCCAGCATCAGATCCGTTTGCCTAGGGCCGTTATATCACACCCTTCTATCGCCTCCTTCCTCGCGCGCACGAACGGCAACAACGTCCTTCATCCCCACAGCACCGTCCTCTACTCCGGTCGTTGTCCTCGTCGCCGCTCTCGCCAACGATCACCAGTCGACGTCCTCATCGCCGAAACCCTCGTCCAATCGACCGAAGGTTGGGCCCTGGTTGCCTGAATGATCCATTGACTGTACATTGGGCACGACCTTCCTGAAGCGCGTGTTCTCGGCTTCGAGAAGGGAGACCCTAGCCTCCAGGTCAGAGATGCGGGAGGCCTTGGCGGCGAGCGCGGCCTCGAGGGCGTAGACCTTCGCCGCAATCTCCGCGGCGTCCATCTCTGGTGACCTCGGCGCCGGCGGCTCGTGTCGGCAGAACCCTAGCGTCGGATTGGCTGTGGAGGAGGCTGTGTGTGCTTCGTTTTCGTGTATGGGAGGGGTCTATGAGAAATGAGGCAGAAAACACATACTCCCTCTCTCTCAGTTTATAGAGCGTGCGCGTACCCCTAGGTCGTTAATTTGACCAACCTAATACAAGTCATATATTACAAAAAATATATCAATATAAACTTCAGATGTTCTATTTTCAAACCGTATAATTTTTGTGTTATATAGTTTATATTAGAGTGATAAAATTGGCAACCTAGGTATACGCGTAGGACTTGTAAACTGAAACGGGTGGAGTATTTGACCTGAGGACGAAATCAATTCAAGATTTAAACTGCCCCTGAATTTTTTCCACAAACTGGCCGTTTTGTATGGCGCCTGACAGTAGGGCGCTACACTCCACCATGCAGCGTCGTTGTCTTAGGCGTCACACTCTCGGCCAGCGTGGCAGCCCGAGGCCAGGCGCGGCCCCATAGCCAGTCGTGCAGCGCCTAAGCCATATATAGGCGCCACATCTTAATGTGCAGCGCCTAGTGCTTAGGCGCTGCACAGTGACTTAAGCGCATCGGCACAGCCCGACCAGGCAGTTCTTCCCCCTCTTCAGGAAGTTGCTCTCTGGACAAAGAGCAGCGGCGGCGCCTCCATCGGACCCCCCACATCCCTCTCAGATCTGAAGATTTAATCCGTGGATTCGATCTCCAATCCCTCCTACTAGGTAAACTCCTCCGTTCCCTTTCTTTTCCTCCGTAAATTCGTTGCCATTTTAGAGAGTTGTCCAAGATTTGGTCGAACCCTTGATTTGCTTGATTTAGGATGTGTAGTCATAGTGGTACTACCCTAGTGTTGTTTATTAGTTCACAACTAGCTATGCCCGCGCGGCGGCACGCCGCGCCTATTGATACATTATGTGAGAAATTTTTTGTACCATGATATTAAACTTTATCTATTAATTTTTACCCCTCACTTTATTTTTTATGTTATGGTGTATGTAACAATTATACTGGTATGAATGCTGAAATCTTTAATAAAGAGTAGATTTATTTAATGAAAAGAGAATACATACTGATATTGCATGATATTTTTTCTATTCTGTGGTAATTCATAGCATCCTTGCTCGGCTGCCCGCTGGATTTGTGCCAATAATGAAATGATATAGAGCTCCATCGATACTTTATGTTGAAACTAATACATGGTAAAAAGACGACCCATGAGTTATTTTTCGACTGTGTTAAAAATCAGAGCAACACTTCCTGACCTTTTCACAAGGGTGCAGAAGATAAACTACCTGGGCATCTCAGTCCAAGTTTATCTCAGCCAGAGCCAATGTAGAGGCAGGTACATGCTTCTACATGGAAAGATAAAATAATTTCAAATGACATGACAAGAAATAACCCCATAGATGTTGTAAATATATGCTTATGCGAAAAAAATAATATTTCAGTATATTAGGAAAAGTAAAATGAGGGAAAGGGTGTCATATTATGATATACTATCACTCCACATACATAACCAAACAAAACTGTGATACTAAGATCAAATAGAACCTACCACCATCAACAACATTTTAGATATTATCATTTTTCGGTCGATTTATCTTATTAGCCTAATATTCTTTTAGTGTTATGTAGACTTTGCCATAAAACCATGATTTGTGAATTCTATTATCCCATCGCTGACCCTGATTGAATGCTCGACAAATTGATATCCGTGAGTTATAGATAACAAATCATCTCATGCCCCTTCTTTTGAATGCAGCTGCAAAGGACACTTCCCCTTCTCTGACTTTGGAGTCTCGAGGCTTTCTCCGTTGTTTCTACATGTAAAGATTGGTAACCACCTTAAATTAAGAAAATGAGGATAGAACAAACATATAACTACACAAATAAATAAGGCAGGCTCCTTATGTGAAGTAAATTAGCAAAATCAATGTTATGACAAAAGATAATCAATGGAAAATGACAAACACTATCCACTGTTTGTGAAAATGAGGATAGAACAAACAGATCAATAGACAATTAAATAAGGCAGGCTCCATATGTGAAGTAAATTAGCCAAATCAATGTTATGACAAAAGACATTCAGTACAAAAAGCATCACTAACTAGTGTGGTTGCACTTTGATGTAAACAATCTGTTGTTATGTAGACATGAAAAATTGACCAGTCGCCCTCAATTGAACAAGACGAAGCATAGAAATTCGGTACTTCAAAGTTTAGTTTACTAACACTGCATATAATAAGGGTAGAGTAAAGCACGTATGAACTACCTTGCCTCATATATAATATAAGTATAGCAACCAATTATTCTAGCTAATTATTTTCTAAAATAGAAAACCCAAATGTCAACTAAGCATCATAACAAAACAAAAGCAAATTGGCAAAATATAGTATAAATCATTCCTTGCTTCAAAAAGCAAATTGGCAAAAGCAACCCATGTGTCTCTCAATCCCATGATTCCTGCATGGATCAAGTTACTCTAATGTGCGAGCAAGGAGTAATCACAGCTATTTGGTACAAAGGTAACATAAAAGCAAGCTTTGTATAGAAATTATTAGAAATGAGAATAGTAAAATAATGAATGAAGTACCCTTTTTTATGTTTAAGTACCCAGTTAATATACAATCCAAGTATATGTAGTCGCTAACTATTTCAGTTAATATTTTGTCAAAATGAAAAACCCAATGGGAAAGTAGACATACATAAACTTTGTATAGTCTCTTAGTATTTCACCCAATATTTTGCCACAATGAAAAACCAAATATCTTCCCTTGAAATAGGCAATTCCATGCACTGCTCTGTATGAGCCAATATCGATGAAAATAAGTAATGACCTGCAGTTTGCCATGGCTGGGCTATATTGAGAAAAAAAAGATACTCTGATTATGCAACATGCAGTTTGTCATAGTGAGACTATACTCACAAAATTGCCACATCAATACTGTAGTTTTTTTTTTTTACCATGTGATGGTAGCTCAGCTGAAAATTCACCAAGCTGCACCAAATAGAAAACTAATCTAAGTGTAGTACTAAACAGAAAAAGAAAGTCTCACCATCATTTTTGCTTTCTTCTTGAAATTAAAGTAACACATTAGCTAGGATAAAAGATCACAAAATAACTCAAAAAGTTTAATCATGCAGATTTTATTCTCAACTAAATGAGTCTTAGTCAGACCCTTTACCATATCTTCCTTGAAATTCAGTGGTGCTCATCTTGAACTGCAGAGTGCAGACCAGAATGCTTGTTCAAAATATATTTTAAAATACTCTTAAGTTAATCAGTTCATCAGGTTTTGCTGAAATAATCATTCGCCAATGTCTTTCACTCTAATATTTTAGGAAACAAGAGTTTGTGAGCTGCGGCTCAGCTGCTTTGGAGTTGTGAATACGTTGATTACACACTGACAATACTACTACTTATCAAATCGCCCTTTCAGAAAGTACTTACCAAATTTCATCGATGATTCCACACAAAAATGTTATTCAGTTCCTAGAATCAATGAAGGACTGCATAAAATAGTTGAAGTAATGCCAACTGTTAGATGTGTATAGTTACTGTTCATTAGTTACTGTTCATCGCATGTATATGTTCTGGCCTTTGGCCCCTCAGTAAAGTAGTTGCTCATTCATAACATGGTATCAGAGCTTAGGTTCCTCCCTCGCTCCCGCTCCCGCACGCAGCAGCTCCGTGCATCCTCTCCCTCGCCGCCGGCCCTCTCCTTCCCCGCCGTCGCGCCGCCCTGCCACGACCTCCCCTGTCGTCGCCGTCCCGCGCCATCCACAGCGCGTGGCCGCGACCGGAGTGGCCGTCCCGCTCTTTGCGCGTCTCCCAGCGCCTCCTGTGGGCAGCCGCAGACCGCCACCGCCCGCGCCTCCCACATGGCCGCCTCCGCCTGCCATTGCTCACGCCCGCCAGCGCCTCCATGCCACCACCTCCGGCTGCCGCTGCTCGCGCCGCCCAGCGCCGTGCTTGGTCGCGGCGGTCGCCGTCGCCGAAAGCCGCCTCATGGGCGCCGCTTCTTCGGTCGGTGCCGCTCAGGGCCGGCCCCTCCTTCGCTCGCCTCTCCTCCCCCCCGATTCCCCCATTCGGGGCTGGGGCTGGATCGAGCCAGCGCGAGCCCGATCCCGATCCAGATCGGGGCCCTGTAGCTGTTTACTGTAGCAGGTAAAAAAAAAGGACATGTCTGCTTCAGGCTACGTTGCTGTTCCTCGGTGCTCGGTGATCTTCGATGGCACCAACTATGCTGAGTTTGCGGCCTTCATGCGGATCCACATGCGCGGTCTTCTCCTGTGGGGTGTTCTCTCTGGCGAGGTCCCCTGTCCGCCTTGCCCTGTCGCTCCCGTGGCTCCTACCCCACCGGTGCCACCTGTTCTTGCTGCTGGTGCTTCCCAGGCTGATCGGGATGCAGCCAAGGCTCTCGATGATGCTGCGGTGGATGCTTATGATCAGCAGGTATCTGCCTATTCTGATGCTCTTTCTCTCTACCGGGATGCTCTGTCTGCTTACACTCAGTGGTGCAATGATGATGCTCGGGCTGCTGCTGTTCTCACTGCTAGTGTCCTACATCAGTTTGCTTCGGAGTTCATGAGCCTCGGTACTGTTGTAGCGATGTGGTCTTACCTCTGTCAGCGCTATCAGCCCTCTGGTGATGCGCTCTACTTATCTGTGGTACGTCAGGAGCACGCCCTTCAGCAGGGTGACTCTTCTGTTGATGAGTTCTACACACAGAGTTCTGTCATCTGGCGCCAGCTTGACTCTCTTCGGACAGTTGTTTGTGGAACCTGCCGTTGCTGCCAGACTGTGAGGTCCGACTTGGAGTTTCAGCGTGTCCATGAGTTCTTATCTCGCCTCCGTTCTGAGTTTGAGCCTCGACGCGCTCACTTGCTTGCTCGTGGTCGTGTTCCTATCTCGGAGGTGCTTGCTGAGCTTCGTGCTGAGGAGACCCGCCTCCGTTCTGCTGGGTTGCTTGCTGTTCCCTCTGTGTTGGCTGCTCGAGCTCCTGTGTCGTCTGCTCGTCTCACCGCTCCACCGCTTCTGCCCACACCTTCAGGGGGGGTGGGTCGCCCTCCTTCTGCTGAGAAGGGCCGGTCGCGCCGTGACACTTTCTGTGGCTACTGTTCCAGGCATGGTCACCCAGAGTCTGATTGCCGCCAGAAACAGCGAGACCAGAGGCGCTCTTCTTCCAGTGGGACTCCTACGTCTTCCTCGACTCCGTCACTCACTGATCAGGATATTATGCGACTCAAGCGCATGTTGGCCTCCTCTGGTTCTTCCTCGACGGGTTCTGTTGCTGCTGTGACTGCCACCACCACTTCGCCCCCGTCAGAGCCTACTCAGTCAGGTACATCCTCGTGGGTTCTGGATTCTGGAGCTTCCTTTCATATGTCCTCTGATTCTTCTGCTTTATCTTCCCTTCGACCTCTTGCTTTTCCTCTTAATGTTCTCACTGCCGATGGCACACCTCTTCCTGTTGCTAGTCGTGGCATTATTTCTACTCCATCTTTTTCTGTTCCTAGTGTTTCTCATGTTCCTCGTCTTACCATGAATCTTTTTTCCGCTGCCCAACTTACTGATTCTGGTTGTCGTGTCATTCTTGATACCGACTCTTGCTCCATTCAGGATCGTCGCACCAAGGCTTTGGTTGGTGCTGGCCCCCGGCGCCGTGAGTCAGAGGGCCTTTGGGAGGTTGACTGGCTTTGTGTTCCTTCCGCTGCCACCGCGTCTGCCAGCTCTCATGCTCTTGTTGCCTCTTCGTCTGCGTCCTTCCAGCAGTGGCATCATCGCCTTGGTCACATCTGTGGCTCTCGCTTGTCTTCTTTAGTTCGTCAGGGCCTTTTAGGGTCTGTATCAGGAGATGTCTCCTTACATTGTAATGGTTGCAGACTTGGCAAATGCACCCGCCACCTTATCCTACCAAAGAGTCTCATCTCTCAAAGATCCTTTTGACTTAGTTCATTCTGATGTCTGGGGTCCTGCTCCCTTTGATTCGAAAGGTGGTCATCGTTACTATGTTTTGTTTATTGATGATTTCTCTCGCTACACTTGGCTCTACTTCATGAAATCTCGTAGCGAGGTTCTCTCTATATACAAACAATTTGCTGCCATGGTTCACACTCAGTTTTCCACGCCCATTCGTACTTTTCGTGCTGACTCCGCTGGTGAGTATATCTCCCAGTTGTTGCGTGGTTTTCTCGCGGAACAGGGTACTCTTGCCCAGTTCTCATGTCCTGGTGCTCATGCTCAGAATGGCGTTGCTGAACGGAAGCATCGTCATCTGCTTGAGACGACTCGTGCGCTGATGATTGCCGCTTCTCTTCTACCCCATTTTTGGGCTGAGGCTGTTTCTGCATCCACCTATCTCATTAACATTCAGCCCTCGACAGCTCTACAGGGTGGTATTCCTATGGAGTGTCTCACTGGTCGATCTCCTGACTACTCAGCTCTTCGTATGTTTGGATGTGTGTGCTATGTCCTGCTTGCCCCGCGAGAACGCACCAAACTGACTGCTCAGTCGGTTGAGTGTGTTTTCCTTGGCTACAGTGATGAGCACAAGGGCTATCGGTGTTGGGACCCTGTTGGTCGTCGCTTGCGCATCTCGCGTGATGTGACCTTTGATGAGTCTCGCTCTTACTACCCCCGCCCTTCCTCCTCGAGTTTCTCTGTGGACGATATTTCTTTCCTTCTCCTTCCTGACACATCCTCCTCTGTGTCTCAGGTCTCTCCCCTTCCTCCGACCCGTCTCCCTCTTCCTCACATGCCACCGCCACCACCATCCCCTCCATCCTCCTCTCCACCATCCTCTCCGATCCGTCGGCCTCTCTCTCCTTTTCCTCTCTACTACACTCGCCGCCCTCGTGTTGAGGATGATTCTCCTGACACACCTTCCACTTCCGATGTTCCTCCTTCCACGCCTTCACCCGTTCATCATCTCCGTGCTCGACCTCGGCCTCCTCCTGATCGCTACTCTCCTGCCCAGTATGGCCTCTCCGTTGTTGCTGAGCCGACTTCCTATCAGGCTGCCCTCACTCAGCCTGAATGGCAGCTTGCGATGGCCCAGGAGCTTGCTGCCCTTGAGCGTTCTGGCACGTGGGATCTGGTTTCCCTTCCTTCTGGTATTCGTCCCATCACATGCAAGTGGGTCTATAAGATTAAGACTCGCTCTGATGGTTCTCTTGAGCGCTACAAAGCTCGTCTTGTGGCTCGTGGTTTTCAGCAGGAGCATGGCCGCGATTATGATGAGACATTCGCTCCTGTGGCCCACATGACCACTGTCCGCACTCTACTTGCTGTCGCTTCTGTTCGTCATTGGTCTGTGTCTCAGCTTGACGTTCAGAACGCCTTTCTCAATGGTGAGTTGCGTGAGGAGGTTTATATGCAGCCACCCCCAGGGTACTCTGTTCCTGATGGTATGGTCTGCCGACTTCGCCGCTCTCTCTATGGTCTTAAACAGGCCCCTCGTGCCTGGTTCGAGCGGTTCGCCTCTGTCGTGACTGCCGCGGGTTTCTCGCCCAGTGATCATGATCCTGCTTTGTTTGTTCACACGTCTCCTCGTGGTCGGACTCTTCTCCTTCTCTATGTTGATGACATGATCATCACTGGTGACGACTCTGACTACATTGCCTTTGTTAAGGCTCGTCTTCGCGACCAGTTCCTCATGACTGATCTTGGTCCACTTCGCTATTTTCTTGGGATCGAGATCTCCTCGACCTCTGATGGCTTCTACATCTCCCAAGAAAAATATATTCAGGATCTTCTTTCTCGCGCTGCTCTCGGTGATGAGCGCACAGTTGTGACTCCTATGGAGCTAAACGTTCAGCTTCGTGCCTCTGATGGTGACCCTCTTCCTAATCCCACTCGCTATCGTCACCTCGTTGGCAGTCTTGTCTATCTTGCTGTTACGCGTCCTGACATCTCCTATCCTGTCCACATCCTGAGTCAGTTTGTTTCAGCCCCCACCTCCGTCCACTATAGTCATCTCCTCCGTGTTCTACGATATCTTCGTGGCACGATCTCTCGCCTTTTCTTTCCCGCTCCAGCTCTCTTGAGCTCCGTGCCTACTCGATGCTACAGGCTAGTGATCCTCGATCGGCCTTCGTTCGCCTTCTTGTGTCTTTCTTGGTGGCTCTCTTATTGCACGAAGACAAAGAAGCGATCATTGTTTCCGCCGAGTCTGAGAGGCTGAGTTATGAGCCATGGCTATGGTGACTGCTGAGGTGATCTGGTTACGGTGGTTACTTGAGGATTTTGGTGTGTCTGCTACTACCTCGACTCCCTTACTGTCAGACAGTACCGGTGCTATCAGTATTGCGCGTGACCCGGTGAAGCATGAGCTCACCAAGCACATCGGCGTGGATGCCCACTTTGTGCGTCTTCTTTGTGCGAGATCGACTCTCGCTCTTCACTTTGTGCCCTCTGAGTTACAGTTGGCAGACTTCTTCACGAAGGCACAAACTCGAGCGCAGCATAGTTTTCTTCTCTCCAAACTCAGTGTGGTTGATCCACCATGAGTTTGAGGGGGGGTGTTAGATGTGTATAGTTACTGTTCATTAGTTACTGTTCATCGCATGTATATGTTCTGGCCTTTGGCCCCTCAGTAAAGTAGTTGCTCATTCATAACACCAACAACCATAATCCAATTCCACGGTTCATTTATATAAGTATACATGTACCGTCTGCTACACTACTAATAATCACATACGACCTTGCTGTGAAATCTGAAGGCTACACCGACAGTCATAAATAGCAGCCAGGTTGTGTGGACGCCAGCCTGCAGATTCATAACCGTTGTGTCCATGGTAACTCACCGACCGCTCTGTGCATGACAATGGCGCCCATTCATGGCATAAACATGCTACCATTGTCGACAACAATAGTGTACTCTCCTTGAGGGACTGCTGAGCTAAACGGCCGGCGTGTGGAGTCGCGCGGGCGAGGGCGGCCATGGAGTAGGTGATGGCCGAGGAGCCGTGGGAGGTGGCCTCGTCAATCGAGTGGCCGGTTCGGGGCTCGCTGTGTTCCCCTACATCCAGATGTAGAGAGATGCTGGCTACGGCATCACGGATTCACGGACACGAAAAGAAGCACAGCCGCAGTCCGCATCGGGAGTGGCATCTGTGTAACAGATAGAGCGGGCTGGCGACGCATATGCATATCCCTAGCCGATGAGGCTATGTGCGCACGCCGGTCGGGAGGTGCGAGCATGCCGTAGGCAGGGCTGCAGCTGGGTGAGGGATGGCGAAGGGCCGCAGCTGGCTTGCGCCCACCGGTCATCGAGGCGACCACCATACTGTCCGGCAGATGGTGGCCATTATAGACCGGCGCGGCGCCAGCGGCCCGCTGCCTAACCGTCGTTCTTCGCATCGTAGTGCGTCTCTTCTGTAGCACCTCGGGCTAAGACGCGGAGGGGAGCACCTTGGAAGGGACGGGGATGGCAACCAGTGGGCATCGACGCGCCGATCTTGCGCGCCTCCTCGCCGGCCATGTCCGGGTGCTCCGCCTTGTGCTAGCCTGGCGCCATCACGTGCAGCTCGAGGTTCATCTCTCCATGCATCTGCATGGGATCCACCAGATGAAACGCCCCAGTCTGGTGTGTCAAAGTTGAGCACCATTGATCAGATCACCTACCTCGCAAAGCTTGGCTGAGAGATGGCTGCATGAGGGCGGCGCTAGGAGTCGAACCGGAGCTTATCGGTCAGGCGGAAAGGGCAGGGAGGAGGTGAGGCAAGACCACCGGTCATGGAGAATCTTTTATAGTCACCTAGGACGGTGAAGCGGTGGAACTGAATAGACACGATCCTTCTCGAGAGAGCGAGAGAATAGGCGGCCATGCATCCAAAGATTACCACAAACAGCAAGCGCATGCACATGCACATGTCCTTCTCAAAAGCATCCCACACTATAACATGCATGCAGCCCAATAGAAACAACCTGCAGCCCGACAAACCGAAAAGTTTGACCAGGAACAAATCGCAGGAAAATCGCTAGACCCACCCCAAAGCGTACTGTCTAGATCCCCCACTAATTGGCGTGTCAGCCTTGGATTGGCCCGATTTTTACTGATTGAAAAAAGTCAAAAAAAGCAGAAAACATATATATGAGATGCCTAGTTTTGTATATTTAGAATATAAAAAAGGATCCTAGCTAGGTTTAGTATATTTAGAATATATGATTCTTGTTAGTGAAACCCTATATTTTTAGTTTTTTTTACATATATATGAGATGCCTAGTTTTGTAGATAACTACGAGATGTTGAGTTTTGTAGACATATATGAGATGTTTAGTTTTTCTTAGATATATATTAGATGTTGAGTTTATTTGAAATATGAGATGTTGAGTTTCATTGTGTGAGAAGGAGATATTGAGATTGTTGTAGTTGAACACATATGAGATGTTTAGTGTATACCGATAGTTGAGATGAATATGAACTCACATATGTTTATTGTTTGAACTTTGTAAGGATGGTTTGGCTTCTTGACGATGCCTACGACACACGAAACCGGGCCTACATGATGCACAAGAAGGAGATGGTAATAACGAGTAATCTAAATATTTTGCAAATTTACCTTTAGTTGAAATTGACATGTCCTAAGATTTGTCATACTTGTTTTTTGCAGAAGCTTGAACCTCTGAAGATTCGGTATCACGGGGTATCTGGTCCTGCCATGCCCTACGATGAGCGGTACACACCCTACATCCAGCAGGCAGGACTCCTCTCGTGGATTCAGTTTATCAGTCGGTCCACGCCGAGCCTCAACGCTCCACTGGTGACCTCTCTTGCTGATCGATGGAGGCCGGAGATGCACAGTTTCCATCTTCAGACTGGGGAGATGACCGTGACGCTCGAGGATGTCGCCTTGATCACCAGGCTTCCTATCTACGGGAGGCCTCTATGTATGAGCACCGATTCTGATGGGTGGCGCGAGCAGATGATTGCTCTTATCGGCATGGCTCCTACCGAGGCTGAGGCTGATGTAGAGGAGGGAGAAGAGCAGAAGAAGGAAAGGAAAGCAGCCGGAGCTGCTCTCACGTGGATTCAAAGGAACTTTGCGCATTGCCCTGCGGATGCCACTGATGATGTGATACAGACACATGCTCGTGTCTATATGTGGTATGTTGTCTCGAGGACTTTGTTTCCTGACTCCACAGCCAAGAACGTTCCATGGATGTGGCTGAAGGCGTTGACCATCTTCGATAGCGGATGGAGCTGGGGTTCAGCGACTCTTGCTTACTTGTACCGACAGGTAGTTGGTTTGTTTTGTTATCAAGTCATTTCTTCATTAGCAATGCAACCTTGCTGTCAAGTTAACATTGTTTTCTTTCATATGCAACTGGATGATGCGTGTTGCAGGATCGCATGTAGTGTAGGCATTGGTGGTAATATGCTTCTACTTTCTATGTGGAGCTGGGAGCGTCTGCCTGTTGGACGCCCGAAGAGTGTCAAGTTTAATCCTTGGAATGAAGATGACGAATTACGGCGCCCCACTTGGGCTTACAAGTGGGATGTGGTATCCGAGATGACGAACGATGTCAATCTCATGTACCAAAAGTACATTGCCGAGTTGGACACGATTACGCCTGAGCAGGCAACGAGGACATTACTTCAGTCATTTCTCATGCTTGCCTGAAAAATAGTCATCAATGTTGCATTGTTGCCCTATTTCATAGGTGGTATGGCAGCCATATGGCGCCAATGATAGAATTGGGTACACCGAGGAGTTTGCCATCAACCCGATGTGCTTGCGGGATAGGGATCTCTGGCTTATGCGATGCCCACTGATATGCAACTGGGCGGTTGAGTTTCATTTGCCACATCACGTGTATCGTCAGTTTGGTCTGTTCCAGCCTCACCCGCTGGAATGGGTGGATACGGACAAAGCACTTCATACGTAAGAGAGCATGAACCGTATTGACTAAGCATCGCCACTCCTTGATTGTGCTAATGTTTCATTTTGTACCATGCAGGTTGGACAGGAGAAAGCAGCGGAAGATAAAGGACTGGGACAAGCATCATGCATCGTATGTTACCCGTTTCCATCTTACTGTGGAGCAAGCTCATAACAGTGCACGCGACCAGCTTCGTGAGCATAGCCCACTTGCTTTCGATAACTACCTACAATGGTTTCTTGAAAATGCTCGAGTTGAGATATGCCCGCCGCCATACAATGATGATATTCTTGAAGAGCCCGTAAACTTTGAGGATGTATTGAAGCGACGGTACAAAAAAGATGTCAGGGAAGGGCTAGGAGTCCCTGCTGTTCCGGTGATTAACTATGTGGTAAAGTGTTCCCTTCTTTACTTTCCCGTTGGCCGTATTACACATGTTTGAATGGCTAACGTGTTACTTCATTCTCATCCGTAGCGCAACCAGATCAAGAAAGTAGCTGATGAAAGCCAGTCTATTCTTGGGAAGACACGGATTGGAGAAGGCAATGATGAAGGTCCACTACAAAAATTTCTCAAGGTACATATCGCACTGAGATGTGTCCATGTTACATATCTTGCGGAGTTTGGTATCTTATACACCTGTTCATGTTACAGCGCCAGGCCCAAAAGTTAAGGCGGTTATCGAACCTTCTCGGTTGTCGTGACCCGGAATATGATGAACCATCTGCCTCTAGGTCTGGTACACCATCAGACCCCTTATCTCACAATCAGGGGACAATGTGAGTTCCTCATATGCTTATCTTGTTGGGGAACGCGGTAATTTCAAAAAATTTCCTACGATCATGCAAGATCTATCTAGGTGATGCATAGCAACGAGGGGGAGAGTGTGTCCACGTACCCTCGTAGACCAAAAGCGGAAGCGTTAAGTAACGCGGTTGATGTAGTCGAACGTCTTCGCGATCCAACTGATCAAGTACCGAACGCACGACACCTCCGTGATCTGCACACGTTCAACTCAATGACGTCCCTCGTACTCTTGACCCAGTTGAGGCTGAGGGTGAGTTCCATCAGCACGACGGCGTGGCGACGGTGATGATGATGGTACCGGCGCAGGGCTTCGCCTAAGCTCTGCAACGGTATGATCGAGGTGTGTAATTGTGGAGGAGGCACCGCACACGGCTAAAAGATCAACTTGTGTGTCCTAAGGTGCCCCCCTGCCCCCGTATATAAAGGAGGGAGGGGAGGCCGGCCAGCCCTCCTTGGTGCGCCCCAAAAGGGGGAATCCTACTAGGACTCCAAGTCCTACACTACAAAAAAATACACTTCCGTGATGATACGTGTTTGTCACAATTGGTCGCGTTTTTTGTCATGCATGTACATCCATGACGATTTTATGACAGAATCAAGATAGTCATACCGTGTCTGTCGTCGTAGAGTGTTCCATGACATTACCAAAATTATCATCACGGAAGTGTCCACTTCAATGACGATAAATCACGCGTCACAGAAGTGCTTTCGTCAAGGGTGACCGACACGTGGCATCCACCGTAACGGAACACCGTTAAGCTATCGGGTCGGGTTTTGGATCTGATAACCCGTTAACAGCCCCGACCAATGGGGATTTTCCACGTGTAAAATCATCATTGGCTGGAGGAAACACGTGTCGGCTCATCATTGGGACAGATGTCATCCACTCATTGGACAGAAGGCGTCTATGATACGTCGACACGTGGCATGGCCCAACAGAGGCCCATTACTGTGAAAAGGCCAGCCCAGTTGACTTGGTCACAAGGTGGCGGGCGGGCCCATGGAAAGCATGTTAACGGCCTGTTCGCATATAGCCCATTTACAGCCCGCTAACCCAAGGCCCGTTACGCCCTATCCAAATTAGGCTCAGTAGCGTCATCTGGGCCATCCAATATGATTCCAACCTATTTTCACTTCTGGCCCATGTATGGCCCATGACGTCTTTCGGCCCATATGAGGCCCCTTGTAACCCTTGGCCCATTAACGGTCTGTCGTGAAACTAGCCCGTAATGAACAATGTATCACTTTACACCCATTAACGGCCCGTGCTGAAACTGGCCCGTAATGATCAATGTATCACTTTATACCCATTAACGGTCCGTTATTCCGTTGGGCCGTTTCCAGCCCATGTTATCTTTCGGCCTTCTCAGAGCCCATTTATTCTTGGGCTCATTTCCAACATTCATTTACTTACGGCCCGTTACTGTCATTTTCTGCTTGTTGGCCAAATTCAGCCCGTGGTTACAGTCGGCCCGTTTGTGGTCCGTTAATACGTTGGGCCGTTTTCATAGCGTCATCAAATACGGCCTATTAACGATGGCCCATTATGGTCGGCCCATGAACGGACGATTCCAACTCTAGCCCGTTTACGGCCATAATGCGGTCTGTTTGGCCCATGTTTGGCCAACAATCATACGACCCGTATAAGGCCCATTGATGATACAGCCCGTAGAAGTCCCATTGTTTCTACGGCCTGTAGAAGGCCCATTGTTTCTACGGCCCGTAGAAGGCCCACTGTTTCTACGGCCCATAGGAGACCGAGTGTCACTACAGTAAATATTAGCCCATGGTTATTGTGGCCTAGTTTTAAAAAATAGGTTATTGCAGCCACTAGCAAACCGCGGAAAAAGAACTGCTATGACTACAAGCAAACAAATAAACAAGACAACAAGGAAATAAATAAGCAAGCAACTAACGGTAGGCTATCACGGCTATTACACATATTACATCCACAGGGCATCAAAGTTCGCCACCGGTGCAAATATAGGGAACAAAGCAACATATCATATACACTGGTTGTCAAAGTTGGCGACCAGCGCAAATAAACGCCACAGCAAAACAAATCCAGAACTGAAACCACTTCAGAAGATCTCAAGAAACAATATCCTGGTACCCATAATGTCGGCAAGATGCTTAGCAAGCTTATTACCTTCTCTTGTTTGGCGCTTAAATCCTCCAGTAACTTGTCTTTGACCGAAATATGCATATGAATTCCGCAGGACTTCCTCACCCTTCACTTCTGTCGCAAAGACATCCGATCGATGTCTTTCAACTTGAAGTTGAGACTCAAGAAGACGAACCGATTCAGCAAATGAGTTCAAGAGCTTGTGCTAGCGAGAGTGGCCAAGAACTCAACACTACATCAAGACAGGACTTTTGGGTTCTCTCACTGTCGTCAAGATAGTTTTTATCAGCTTTCTTGGAGACCAACAGGGATGTCTCACTATCTGAACCTTATCTGCATTACTTCCTTGGCCATTGCATAACGCGGTACTGTTCTCCAATATTTTGTCCGCATTCTAAAAGAGAAACAAGAAAACACATCACACGTTTACCATGTTGTATATGAAACTCATTTTGGTAAATGAGTTCAGTAGTAAAGTGGACAGGATAACAGCATGAAACAAACATATATCTATGTACCATGGTCACTTTATGGTCTATGTCATTCTAGTTTTTGTTGCCAAATCAAGATAGAGACACAGTTCATAATATTTGTTCAAGACAAAGCAGAATAGGCAGAATATAAGTGTGGGAAATTATAGAGCAATAACAACACTTTTAATGTGCATGACATGAGAACATAACTGTTTATTCAATTGAAACTAAAATCAACATAGAGCAGGTTACAACAGCAAACCAGTTAAAGAAACATGTTTGAAACATACCTGTTGCGCCATTGGAGTTTCAATTCCATCCTTCAAATTTGAAAATAGTTGGTATGAGTAAATACAGTCATGCAAGAGCAAAGGAGTATGAACCATAGCTACAGAACCTGACCTGAGAACAAATCTTCTTCTCCTTTAAGCGTTGAGTTGGGATTCGGAGTGGTGGTCCTCGTGCTTTGGGCACCGCAGCCCCTTACTAACTGCCGTGTTTGGGTGCTCTGTGGTGGAGACAGTGTTGTGTCAACTGGAACTGGGTTACTATCTGCCGGGGTTGGGGTTAGAAGGGGTGTAGTTGGTTCTCTGTCCAACTGGGTAGGGGTACAATCTGCGAGAGTCTAGGTTATGTGTGGTGGATCTGGTCCTTGGGCAAGTACAGCCGTGGTTCTATTTGCATCAACTGGTAGCACTATCTTTTCTGAAGACCGTGTTGTTACTTCCTTAGATACTGCCATCACCCTCTCCAATTCAAATGGCTGATAAACAAGAAAAGTAATTGAAAGTATAGACATTGTATAATAGACAGGTGCAATGGATAGTGGGAAATAAAAGAGGGCATGAAATAATTCATATTTATGTTATCTAACCAAACAGGATAGCATGACACAATTTCACATATATGATGGCTAACTAACCAGGATAGCATGACACAATTTCACATTATGATGGCTAACTAAAAAAGATGGAAAGACATAGTTCAAAATATGATGACTATGTAAACAGGATGACATGATATAACTATATAATGTGTTTATTAAATAGGTTGGCATGCCATAATTCACATACATTCACAGATAGAATGCCATAATCCAAAATATGATGACTGTAAACACTAAACAGGATGAGATGATATAACTATATGATGTCTTTATTAAATGGGTTGCCATGCCATAATTCAGATAGATGATGTGTATGTACTATGTAAACATGATGGCATGATATAATTCAAATATATGATTTATATAGTAAGCAAGTAAGCAGATGGAAATCCATATATGATGTAAAAACTAAGCAATGCAAGACAACATGCATGACATGGGTAATATAACCCTACCAAGTTTGAGCATAGACCTCGGGGGGAAATAGGACTGGTCATCAGTCTCTGAATCCTCCTCTGAGGAGCTCTCGGTAACCAACAAGATGTCTGCTTCAGCAGGTAGCATTGTCTGCTCTGAATACCTTGTTTTTTACTCCAGATACTTCCATCACCGCTTCAAATGGCTGATGCACAGGAAGAGTAGTTGAATATACAAACGTTGTCGACAAATGGAACACGTAATACAAAAAAATGATAGCATGATATAATTCACATACAGGATGATTGGCTAAACAACAAGGCATTGCATAATTCACATATATAATGCCTTTGCAACAAGATAGCATTGTATAATTCACATATATAATGTCTTGCAACAAGATGGCAATGCATAATTCACATATATGGTAATTAGAAACTGAACAGGTGGCATTCACACAAAGCATGTCTAAACTAATCAAATGACATAGCAATGCGAGACACCATACGCACGATATGAGCAACATAACCCTACCAAGTTAGAGCATACACCTCGGGGAATAGGACTGGTCATCTGCACAAATCCTCCTCCGAGGAGCTATCCAGAATCAGCGAGATATGCGCTTCGTCGATAGCATAGTCTGCTTTGAAGACCTTGTTTTCACTCCAGAATTTGCCATCACCGTGTCAAATGGCTGATGCACACGAAGAGCAGTTGAACGTACTAACATTGTTGACAAATGTAATATGTAACGAAAAAAGGATGGCGTGATATAATTTACATATAAGATGACTGGCTAAGCAGGATGGCATTGCAAAATTCACATATATGATGCCTGGCTAAACAAGATGGCGTTGCATAATTCACATAAATGATGAATAAACTAAACAGATGGCATTCGCACAAAGGATGTCTAAACTAAGCAGATGACATATTTGATGTACAAAGTAAGCAATGCAAGGCACCATATGCATGATATAACCAACATCAGCATGCCAAGTTAGAGCGAAGACTTCAGGGGGTAAATAGGAGTTGTCTTCTCCTTCTGAATCCCCCTCAGAACAGATATCTTCCTCTCGATTACAATCCGAAATGTGTGGAGGGGGGGGCTGCCTTTGCGCCTACCATGAAGCGACGTCTGCATGAAATTTTATTGCCACGCAAGGCTCGTCTCTTTTGCTCTACATGTTCAGTTCCATTGTTTACAATAATTGTCATGCATAGGAATAAAACATAGTGAGATTATGTAAGGAGTGCATGCAGAAATCCGGAGTGATGGTAGCAACCTGTGGATAGACCCAAAACCAATAATAGCAAGCAGATAATGGCTTCAGTTAAAAAATACAGATAATGGCTTCTTTACTATTTGTTTCCCACCCAACATGAAACTCATAGTAGACACCGGAGATTAACCAGATAGTAGATAGATACTATTGATTGCGGCACCGATATGTACCCCACAACCATTTAAAAACTCAAGTTTGACCATTAGTTTGTAGCTGACTCAGAGTCTAATTGGTGAACAGGACGATAAAGTAGCACGTAATATTAAGTGATGCATAAGGTAAGCAGACACGAAAGAGTGCGACCTCTCCTGCGGACCCGTGTAGTCCTCGAGGTCATCTGCTCAGTTGATGATGGTAATGCAGTTTTCATGGCTGCCGGCGGCGAAAAGACAGATCGAGGCGGATCCTCGCTTTGTGGACCCTTCGTCGTTGGAGCAACGAGCTGGGGTGGACGACGGCAGCAGAGCGGACAAACCACGCAAGGTTTTCTTTGACAACTATCTGTAAAAGAAGTAATTCTGTAAGGGCTCGTTTGAATTGGAGGATTCCAACAATGCAGGGATAGGAAATAGACATGAATAGGATAGTAATGCACGCGCAAAATAGAGAATTTAAAAACACATGATTTTTGCCAATCTGGGTGTTTGATTCACAACAATTGGAAGATCACAGGATGCAAAGAAGCATGGTGAGATTAAGTCAAACCACAAGAAAATGTACGGTTATAATGCTATTATGCTACTATCTCTTAATCTTGTGCTTCATGAATAGGAATTTGAAAAGGAGGACAAGTGAAAAATTAAAATTCCTACATTTTTTCTTTCAAGGAGACACTAAAGGAACAAATCCTACAGTTTTCCTTTGCTCCATCCCTTTGAACCAAATTCATGAATAGTAGTACCATAGGAAACTTTCCAATTCCTATGTTTTTCATTCACTTTTCCTTTCAAGCACTGGCGATTCTAGTAGGTAGGATTGAGCAATGAAAAGCCTACACTAAAAAAATGTTTTTGTGCTACTTCTATTAGTTTGGACCGAGGCCACTGCCCTACTAGCTCAACTGCCAGGGCCATCGACAAATGCACAGCTCAAACGCGCAGAGATAAATAATGATGGCGTTCAAGAGAGTCCATCACGGAAAGCTAAGTTGCCTGGTACCTCACTGCTTGTCATATAGTTGGATAAAATAATTGTATTTCCCGTTACTAAGTGTGCTCAGTGGACAATATATATAACATGTAGAGTAAAAAAGAGATGCAACAAGTGTACAACCTCTTTGGCGAAGCCATGTCGATCTCAACGTGATTGGGTTGGCCAGTGAGGATGCTCCGGCTGACTTGGCTATTGGAGGAGGGGAAGAAAATCTTAGGCGTCCGGAGATGGAGCCCGAGGTACTGTTCCGCTGTGATGGAGGGTTTCGTCATTGGAGCAGCTCCGGTGAGTTGTACGACGCCGAGGCTGAAGCAGGACAAGAGAGACAACGTTAACCTGAGTGGAATTCTAATAGCATCTCCAATACATGACGTAAATTACATAACCACAAAGTGCTAGATGTAAACTACATTAGCCACATAACTGTCGAAACTGAACTTAACTGTCGAAACTGAATTTTGCGGTCGAAACTGAATTTTGCGGTCGAAACTGAATTTTACTGTCGAAACTGAACGCACTAGCAAGGTGAGGCTACACGTCGGTCGACTAAATTTTTCATCTCTGGTTAGTCGATTTTGCAGCCGTTGGATAGGAAATCAAGGGCCTGCAGTTCATCTTCAACCTCCACCCCCCTGAGCCGCCAGCCAGCACCGGCCAAACAGCAGCCCGCCGCCGCCTGTGGCCGGAGGTGCGCTACCCCGCCCGCCCCGAAAACACTCCCCACCGTCGGTCCGTGAAAGTGCAACTAATCCCCGGGTGGTTTTGGTAATTAATAACAACATATATATCATTGAACTAATAACTTCTTGAGAATCATTTCAGAAAATTCAGTGATATGGGTATGGCAATGACTGAAGAAGTGGACCCCTCAAAATGCTAAGGAAAGCATTGGCAAAAGCTCAAGACTCCATTTTTGGTTTAGTGATCCAAGATCACATTGAGTCTATAGGAAAGCCAATACTATTAAAAGGGATGAGGTTATGATAATGATCTGGTTGCTCAAAGTGCTTAGTGATCTATCTCCCAAACCATCGCAATCTTTCATTCCAACATACACTCATAAGTAATCTCGGTCTCACCGATTCCATAAACTCACCACACCGAGATGAACCACCTCACCATATACCCAAACCCTAGAAATTTCAGATTTTCCGATTCCAAACTCGGTCTTACCAAACTAGTGTTGCCAAGCTTCAGAACCTTCATCATCATATCGGTGTCACCGAGATGATAAAGTCGGTCCCACCGAGATTGGCAAACCCTAGTCTTTGGAAGAATCGGACTCACCGAGATTGTATTTTCGGTCCCACCGAAAATCCCAACGCTCACAAGATTTGAACTTTCGGTCTCACCGAGTTGTCAACTTCGGTCCGACCGAGATTGGTCAAATGTGTGTAACGGTTGGATTTTGTGTGGAGGCTATAAATACCCTCCACCTCCTCTTCATTCGTGGAGAGAGCCATCGAAAAGAACTACCACTCCTACCTTACATTTCGAGAAGAAAACTACCTACCCTTGTGTTGAGATCAAGTTGCTCCACTCCCACCATATGAAACTTGATTTCTAGCCTTCCCAAGTTGCTTTCCACTCAATCCTTTCCTCCACCACAGCCAAATCAAGTGAGGAGAGTTGAGTGTTGGGGAGATTATCATTTGAAGCACAAGAGCAAGGAGTTCATCATCACCAACACCATCTATTACCTTTTGGAGGGTGGTGCCTCCTAGATTGGTTAGGTGTCGCTTGGGAGCCTCCGTCAAGATGTGGAGTTGAACCAAGAAGTTTGTAAGGGCAAGGAGATCGCCTACTTCGTGAAGATCTACCCCGAGTAAGGCTAGTCCTCCGTGGGCGTATTCCATGATGGCATAGACAAGGTTGCTTCTTCGTGGACCCTTCGTGGGTGGAGCCTCCGTGGACTCTCGCAGCCGCTACCCTCTGTGGGTTGAAGTCTCCATCAACGTGGATTGACGATAGCACCACCTATCGGAACCACGAGAAAAAATCTCCGTGTCTCCAAATTGCGTTTGCTCTTCTCCACCTCTCTTTACTACATGTGCAATTTACTTTCCGCTGCAAATACTCTATAATTGCATGTGTAGGGTGATACTTGACTTGATCATCATTGTGAACTTGCTAAAAACTTGTCCTAATCAAAAGGCTAAATTTTTATATAGTCAAGTAGTCTAATCACCCCCCCCCCTTTAGACATACTTTTGATCCTACAAGTGGTATCAGAGCTTTGGTCTCCATTGGATTGGTTTCCATTGCATTGGACTCCATAAGCTTGGTTTCACAACCTAGGAGAGTATGGCGTCTAGTGAGGGTAATTTTCGTAGAGGTCCTTACTTTGATGGTTCAAATTTTGCTAGTTGGAAGCATAAAATGAAAATGCATATTCTTGGACATAACCCTGCCGCATGGGGCATTATTTGTGTTGGCTTGCAAGGTGAGTTCTTCGAGGAAGGAAAAGTTCCGGATCGTGAAGCTACAATGATGAATTATGGATGTTGCAAAATAATGCTCAAGCTTGTGACATTCTCTTCAATGCTTTGTGTCCCGAGGAGTTCAACAAAATCAGCCGCCTTGAGAATGCAAAAGAGATTTGGGATACTTTGGTCGAAATGCACGAAGGTACCGAGTCCGTGAAGGAATCAAAGCTAGATGTTCTTCAAGGTCAACTTGACAAGTTCAAGATGAAGGAAGGTGAAGGAGTCGCTGAAATGTATTCTAGGCTTGCTCTCATCACAAATGAGATTGCCGGCTTAGGAAGCGAAGAAATGACCGACCGATTCATCATCAAGAAGATTCTCAGAGCTTTGGATGGAAAGTATGACACCGTGTGCACTTTGATCCAAATGATGCCAAACTACAAGAATCTCAAGCCTACCGAAGTCATTGGAAGAATTGTTGCTCATGAGATGACACTAAAAGATAAGGAAGAGCTTCACAACAAGTCAAGTGGTGCTTACAAAGCTACATGTGATGCTCCCACAACCTCAAGTGACAAGCTAGTTTCCAATGAAGAGATAAGCCTAATGGTGAAGAACTTCAACAAATTCTACAAGAGTAGAAGCAAGGAAAGAAGCTCAAAGTCTAGATCATATGATGAAAAGAGATCTTCTAGTCGTGATCGAATCTGCTACAATTGTGGAAGACCCGACACTACTCAAATGAGTGTTCGACTCCCCACAAGAGAAGAGAAGAATCTCCAAGAAGAAGAAGCTCAAGAGAAGAGTCACCTCGGAAAGAGAGAAGGAGTAGAGATGATCGTTATGAACGAAGATCCTCTCGGAGAAGCAAGGATTCGGAAAGGAAAGACAAGTCATCAAGGAGCTACACAAGAAGAAAACATCAAGCTCATGTAGGTGAATGGGTCTCCGGCTCCGACTCCGACAATCACTCCGAAAGAAGCTATCACTCCTACTCCGAATATAGTCAAGATGAAGGTGTTGCCGGTCTTGCTCTCGTATCCTCCAACTCCAACTCCTATGACTTGTTTGATTCACCAAATGAGGGAATTGGAAGATGCTTCATGGCTACAGGCCCCAAGGTATCACACCCTGAATTTATTGACTTTGATAGTGATGAGGATGACTTGCTTGGTGAAGATGAGCTTTTACATGACAAATCTAGTGAGCCTAGTAATGATGAACATGCTAGTAGTCTTTATAGTTGAGAAGAGTCGAATGACAATGCTGAAGGAAATATGCCCTAGAGGCAATAATAAAGTTATTATTTATTTCCTTATTTCATGATAAATGTTTATCATTCATGCTAGAATTGTATTAACCAGAAACATGATACATGTGTGAATGCATAGACAAAACAACATGTCACTAGTATGCCTCTACTAGACTAGCTTGTTAATCAAAGATGGTTATGTTTCCTGACCATGAACAAAGAGTTGTTATTTGATTAACGAGGTCACATCATTAGTAGAATGATCTGATTGACATGACCCATTCCTTAGCTTAGCACACGATCGCTGAGTATGGTGCTACCGCTTTTATCCATGACATATACATGTTCCTCGTAACTATGAGATTATGCAACTCCGTTTACGGAGGAACACTTTGGTGCTACCAAACGTCACAACGTAATCGGGTGATTATAAAGGAGTACTACAGTGTCTCCAAAGGCGTATGTTGGGTTGGCGATTTGAGATTAGGTTTTGTCACTCCGATTGTCGGAGAGGTATCTCTGGGCCCTCTCGGTAATACACATCATCAAGTCTTGCAAGCACTACAACTAATGAGTTAGTTGTGAGATGATGTATTACGGAACGAGTAAAGAGACTTGCCGGTAACGAGATTGAACTAGGTATTGATACCGACGATCGAATCTCGGGCAAGTAACATACCGATGACAAAGGGAACAACGATGTTGTTATGCGGTCCGACCGATAAAGATCTTCGTGGAATATGTAGGAACCAATATGGGCATCCAGGTCCCGCTGTTGGTTATTGACCGTGAATAGTTCTAGGTCATGTCTACATTGTTCTCGAACCGTAGGGTCCGCACGCTTAAGGTTTCGATGATGCTTATTATGAGTTTATGTATTTTGATGTAACGAAGAAGTTCGAGTCACGGATGTGATCACGACATGACGAGGAGTCTCAAATGGTCGAGACATAAAGATTGATATATTGGAAGCCTATGTTTGGAGTTCGAATGGTTCCGGCGAAAACAGGAATTTACCGAGTACCGGAGGTTACTGAACCCCGGGGTAAATGGGCCTCGTGGGCCTCGAGGGAGAAGAGGAGGGCCGGCCAGAGGTGGCACGCCCTCTCCCCCAGTCCGAATAGGACAGGAAGGGGCGCCCCCTCTCCTCTTCCCCCCCAATCCTATTCCAACTAGGAAGGGGGAGTCCTACTCCCTGGGAGTAGGACTCCTCCGCCCCTATCTAGGCCGGCCGGCCTCCCCCTCCCTCCTTTATATACGGGGCAGGGGGCACCCTTGACACACAAGTTTGATCTTTAGATCGCTCCTTAGCCGTGTCGGTGCCCCCTCCACCATATTCCACCTCGGTTATACCGTCATGAAGCTTAGGCGAAGCCTGCGCGCGTGAAACATCAAGATCGCCATCACGCCGTCTTGTCGACGAAACTCTCCTCGACACTCGGCTGGATCGAGTACGAGGGACGCCATCGAGCTGTCGTGTGTCAAGAACTCGGGCGTCGAGTAACGGCGCCGGATCGGTCGGATCGCGAGGAGAACGTCGACTACTTCCTCTACGCCAGATCGCTTCGCTTCGGGTCTACAAGGGTATGTGGACAACACTCTCCCTCTCGCTGCTATACATCACCATGATCTTGCGTGTGCGTAGGAATTTTTTGAAATTACTACGCTCCCCAACAAAGGGCATCCGAGCCTAGGTTTTTATGGTTTGATGTTTTGCACGAGTAGAACACAAGTGAGTTGTGGGCGATACAAGTCATACTACCTACCAAAGATGTCATACTTTGGTTCAGCGGTATTGTGAGATGAAGCGCCTGCACCGACATTACGCCAGACGCTTACGCGAGACTGGTTTCACCGCCACGAGCACTCGTTGCTTAAAGGTGACCGGTGGGTGCTGTCTCTCTCACTTTAGTTGAACTGAGTGTGGCTACGCCCGGTCCTTGTGAAGGTTAAACGGAGTCTATTTGACGAAGTATCGCTGTGGTTTTGATGCGAGGGTGAGACTGGTTCTTGCTTAAGCCCGTAGCAGCCACGTAAAATTTGCAACAACAAAGTAGAGGACGCCTAACTTGTTTTTGCAGGCATGTTGTGATGTGATATGGTCAAGACGTGATGCTATATTTTATTGTATGAGATGATCATGTTTTGTAACCGGTTATCGGCAATCGCGAGGAGCCATATGGTTGTCGCTTATTGTATGCAATGCAATCGCTTCGTAATGCTTTACTTTATCACTAAGCGGTAGAGATAGTCGAGAAGCATAAGTTTGGCGAGACGACAACGATGCTACGATGGAGATCAAGGTGTCGCGCGGTGGCGATGGTGATCATGGTGGTGCCGCAAGATGGAGATCATGAAGCACAAGATGATGATGACCATATCATATCACTTATATTGATTTGCATGTGATGTTTATCCTTTATGCATCTTATCTTGCTTTGATCGACGGTAGCATTATAAGATGATCTCTCACTAAATAATCAAGAAGTGTTCTCCCGAGTATGCACCGCTGCCAAAGTTCGTCGTGCCTGCACACCACGTGATGATCGGGTGTGATAAGCTCTACGTCCATCTACAACGGTGCAAGCCAGTTTTGCACACGCAGAATACTCGGGTTATACTTGACGAGCCTAGCATATGCAGATATGGCCTCGGAACACGGAGACCGAAAGGTCGAGCGTGAATCATATAGTAGATATGATCAACATAAGATGTTCACCATTGAAAACTACTCCATTTCACGTGATGATCGGTTATGGTTTAGTTGATTTGGATCACGTGATCACTTAGATGACTAGAGATGTCTTTCTAAGTGGGAGTTCTTAAGTAATATGATTAATTGAACTTAAATTTATCATGAACTTAGTACCGATAGTATCTTGCTTGTTTATGTTTGATTGTAGATAGATGGCTCGTCTTTGTTGTTCCGTTGAATTTTAATGCGTTCCTTGAGAAAGCAAAGTTGAAAGATGATGGTAGCAATTACACGGATCGGGTCCGTAACTTGAGGATCATCCTCATTGCTGCACGTAAGAGTTACGCCCCGGATGCACCGCTAGGTGACAGAACTGATGCAGATGCAACCGACGACGTTAAGAACGTCTGGCGAGCAAAGCTGATGACTACTCTATAGTTCACAGCCATGCTTTACGCTTAGAACCGGGACTTCAACGACGTTTTGAACGTCATGGAGCATATGAGATGTTCCAGAGTTGAAGTTGATATTCCAACAGTAATGCCCGATTGAGAGATATGAAGTCTCCAATAAGTTCTATAGCTGCAAGATGGAGGAGAATAGTTCTGTTAGTGAGCATATACTCGTAATGTCCGGTACTACAATCACTTGACACAATTGGGAGTAAATCTTCCGGATGATTGTGTCATTGATGAATTCTTCAATCACTACCACCAAGCTACAAAGGCTTCGTGATGAACTATAATATGCAAGGGTTAGTAAAGACTATGCTCGAGCTCTTCGCAATGCTAAAGGCTGGAGGTAGAAATCAAGAAGGAGCATCAAGTGTTGATGGTCAATAAGACCACTAGTTTCAAGAAGAAAGGCAAAGGGAAGAAAAGGGAACTTCAAGAAGAACAGCAAGCAAGTTGTTGCTCAGAGAAGAAACCCAAGTCTGGACCTAAGCACTGAAATCGAGTGCTTCTACCGCAAGCGCATCGACATTGAAGCGGAACTGCCCCAAGTATTTGGCGGATAAGAAGGATGGCAAGGTGAACAAAGGTATATGTGATATACATGTTATTGATGTGTACCTTACTAGAGCTCGCAGAGCACTGGTATTTGATCTTCGGTTCATTGCTAATATTTGCAACTCAAACAGGACTACTGATTGCTTAACTCGCAAAGGACGAGGTGACGATCGCGTGGAAATGGTTCCAAAGTCGATGTGATTGCGGTCGGCACGCTACCTCTACATCTACCTTCGGGATTAGTTTTAGACCTAAATAATTGTTATTTGGTGCTGCGTTGAGCATGAACATTATATCTAGATCTTGTTTGATGCGAGACGGTTATTCATTTAAATCGAGAATAATGGTTGTTCTATTTATATGAGTAATATCTTTTATGGTCATGCACCCTTGAGGAATGGTCTATTTTGATGAATCTCGATAGTAGTGATACACATATTCATAATGTTGAAACCAAAAGATGCAGAGTTGATAATGATGGTGCAACTTATTTGTGGCAATCGCCGCTTAGGTCATATCGGTGTAAAGCGCATGAAGAAACTCCATATTGATGGACTTTTGGAGTCACTTGATTATGAATCACTTGGCACTTATGAACCGTGCCTCATGGGCAAGATGACTAGAACACCGTTCTCCTAGACTATGGAGAGAGCAACAGATTTGTTGGAAATCATACATACGTATGTATGTGGTCCGATGAATGTTGAGGCTCGTGGCGGATATCATTATTTTCTCACCTTCACAGATGACTTAAGCGAGATATGGGTATATCTACTTAATGAAACATAAGTCTGAAACGCTTGAAAAGTTCAAAGAATTTCAGAGTGAAGTTGAAAATCATCGTAACAAGAAAATTAAGTTTCTACGATCGATCATGGAGGTGAATATTTGAGTTACGAGTTTGGTCTACATTTGAAACAATGCGAATAGTTTCAGCAACTCACGCCACCCGAACACCACAACAGTAATGGTGTGTCCGAACGTCGAATCGTACTTTACTAGATATGGTGCGATCTATGATGTCTCTTACAGATTTACCGCTATCGCTTTTGGGGTTATGCTCTAGAGACGGCCGCATTCACACTGAATAGAACACCGTCGAAATCCGCTGAGACGACACCTTATGAACTATGGTTTAGCAAGAAACCAAAGTTGTCGCTTTCTTAAAGTTTGGGGATGCGATGCTTATGTGAAAAAGCTTCAACCCGATAAGCTCGAACCCAAATCGAGAAATGTGTCTTCATAGGATACCCAAAGGAGACAGCTTGGGTACACCTTCTATCACAGATCCGAAGGCAAGACATTCGTTGTTAAGAATGGATCCTTTCTAGAGAAGGAGTTTCTCTCGAAAGAAGTGAGTGGGAGGAAAGTGGAACTTGATGAGGTAATAGTACCTTCTCCCTTACTTGAAAGTAGTTCGTCGCAGAAACCGGTTTCGAGACACCTACACCAAGTAGTGAGGAAGTCGATGATGTTGATCATGAAACTTCGATCAAGTTACCGCAGAACCTCAGTAGATCAACCAGAGTAAGATCCGCACTGAGTGGTACGGTAATCCTGTTCGGAAATCATGCTACTAGATCATGATGAACCTACGAACTATGAAGAAGCGATGGTGAGCCCAGATTCCGCAAAATGGCTTGAGGCCATGAAATCGAGATGGGATCCATGTATGAAAACAAAGTATGGACTTTGGTTGACTTGCCCGAGGGTAGGCAAGCAATAGAAAACAAGTGGATCTTCAAGAAGAAGACCGACGACGACGGTAATGTTATCGTTTATAAAGCTCGACTTGTCGCAAAAGGTTTTCGACAAGTTCAAGGGATTGACTACGATGAGACCTTCTCACCCGTAGCGATGCTTAAGTCCGTCCGAATCATGTTAGCAATTGCCGCATTTTATGATTATGAAATTTGGCAAATGGATGTAAAGACGCATTCTGAATGGATTTACGGAAGAAGAGTTGTATATGATGCAACCGAAGGTTTTATCGATCCAAAGGAGCTAACAAAGTGTGCAAGCTCCAAGATCCATCTATGGACTGGTGCAAGCATCTCGAGTTGGAATAAACGCTTTGATAGTGTGATCAAAGCATTTGGGTTTGTACAGACTTTTGGAGAAGCCTCATTTACAAGAAAGTGAGTGGGAGCTCAGTAGCATTTCTGATAGTATATGTAGATGACATATTACTGATCGGAAATGATATAGAATTTCTGGATAGCATAAAGGGATACTTGAATAAGATTTTTTCAATGAAAGACCTCGGTGAAGCTGCTTACATATTGGGCATTAAGATCTATAGAGATAGATCAAGACGCTTAATTGGACTTTCACAAAGCACATACCTTGACAAAATTTTGAAGAAGTTCAAAATGGATCAAGCAAAGAAAGGGTTCTTGCACGTGTTACAAGGTGTGAAGTTGAGTCGACTCAATGCCCACCACTGCAGAAGATAGAGAGAAATGAAAGATGTTCCTATGCTTTAGCCATAGGCTCTATCATGTATGCAATGCTGTGTACCGGACTGATGTGTGCCTTGCTATAAGCCTAGCAGGAGGTACCAAAGTAATCCAGAGTGGATCATCGGACAGCGGTCAAGAACATCCCAAATACCGAAAAGGACTAAGGATATGTTTCTCAGATATGGAGGTGACAAAGAGCTCATCGTGAACGGTTACGTTGATGCAAGCTTTGACACCGATCCGGACGATTCTAAATCGCAGACCGGATACGATTTACACTAAACGGAGGAGCCGCTCGGTTGGTGCAGTTCTAAACAAAGCGTCGTGAAGGGATCTACATGTGAAGCGGAGTACATAGCAGCTTCGAAGCAGCTAATGAAGGAGTCTAGATGAAGGAGTTCATATCCGATCTAGGTGTCATACCTAGTGCATCGGGTCCAATGAAAATCTTCTCGTGACAATCTCGAGCAATTGCCTTAGCGAAGGAATCCAGATTTCACAAGAGGACCAAGCACATCAAGAGACGCTTCAATTCCATCCGGACTTAGTCCGTGGGAGACATAGAGATTTGCAAGATACATACGGATCTGAATGTTGCGCACCCGCTGACTAAGCCTCTTCCACGAGCAAAACATGATCAGCACCAAGACTCCATGGGTGTTAGAATCATTACTATGTAATCTAGATTATTGACTCTAGTGCAAGTGGGAGATCAAGGAAATATGCCCTAGAGGCAATAATAAAGTTATTATTTATTTCCTTATTTCATGATAAATGTTTATCATTCATGCTAGAATTGTATTAACCGAAACATGATACATGTGTGAATGCATAGACAAAACAACATGTCACTAGTATGCCTCTACTAGACTAGCTTGTTAATCAAAGATGGTTATGTTTCCCACCATGAACAAAGAGTTGTTATTTGATTAACGAGGTCACATCATTAGTAGAATGATCTGATTGACATGACCCATTCCTTAGCTTAGCACACGATCGCTGAGTATGGTGCTACCGCTTTTATCCATGACATATACATGTTCCTGTAACTATGAGATTATGCAACTCCGCTTACGGAGGAACACTTTGGTGCTACCAAACGTCCACAACGAATCGGGTGATTATAAAGGAGTACTACAGTGTCTCCAAAGGCGTATGTTGGGTTGGCGTTTTGAGATTAGGTTTTGTCACTCCGATTGTCGGAGAGGTATCTCTGGCCCTCTCGGTAATACACATCATCAAGTCTTGCAAGCACTACAACTAATGAGTTAGTTGTGAGATGATGTATTACGGAACGAGTAAAGAGACTTGCCGAAACGAGATTGAACTAGGTATTGATACCGACGATCGAATCTCGCAAGTAACATACCGATGACAAAGGAACAACGTATGTTGTTATGCGGTCTCGACCGATAAAGATCTTCGTGGAATATGTAGGAACCAATATGGGCATCCAGGTCCCGCTGTTGGTTATTGACCGTGAATAGTTCTAGGTCATGTCTACATTGTTCTCGAACCGTAGGGTCCGCACGCTTAAGGTTTCGATGATGCTTATTATGAGTTTATGTATTTTGATGTAACGAAGAAGTTCGAGTCACGGATGTGATCACGGACATGACGAGGAGTCTCAAATGGTCGAGACATAAAGATTGATATATTGGAAGCCTATGTTTGGAGTTCGAATGGTTCCGGCGAAAACAGAATTTACTGAGTACCGGAGGTTACTGGAACCCCGGGGTAAATGGGCCTCGGTGGGCCTCGAGGAGAAGAGGAGGGGCCGGCCAGAGGTGGCGCGCCCTCTCCCCCAGTCCGAATAGGACAAGGAAGGGGGCGCCCTCCTCTCTCTTCCCCCCCAATCCTATTCCAACTAGGAAGGGGGAGTCCTACTCCCTGGGAGTAGGACTCCTCCCAGCCTTCCTATCTAGGCCGGCCGCCTCCCCTCCCTCCTTTATATACGGGGCAGGGGGCACCCTTGACACACAAGTTTGATCTTTAGATCGCCCTTAGCCGTGTGCGGTGCCCCCTCCACCATATTCCACCTCGGTTATACTGTCATGAAGCTTAGGCGAAGCCTCGCGCCGTGAAACATCAAGATCGCATCACGCCGTCGGTCGACGAAAACTCTCCTCGACACTCGGCTGGATCGAGTACGAGGGACGCCATCGAGCTGTCGTGTGTGTCAAGAACTCGGGCGCCGGAGTAACGGCGCCGGATCGGTCGGATCGCGAGGAGAACGACGACTACTTCCTCTACGCCAGATCGCTTCGCTTGGGTCTACAAGGGTATGTGGACAACACTCTCCCCTCTCATTGCTATACATCACCATGATCTTGCGTGTGCGTAGGAAAATTTTTGAAATTACTACGTTCCCCAACAAATGCTATGAAGGAGATTGAGCGTCTAACTAAAGAACTAAACACTCTTAAGTTAGCTCATGAAACAACTCAAGAAGATCATAGAGAGCTCCTAAGATCTCATGAGAAGCTACGCTTCGAGAAGCTCAATCTAGAGCAAGAACATGAGTTCCTAAAAGCTATCAATGACGATCTTCGAAAGAAGAGTTCTTCATATCTTGCCAAACGACTTCTCTTGTCTAATTTCTTGCCACCTATTAAAACTAAGCATGACAAGCATAAGAAAAATTCTTCATCTAGTAGTAACAATAACCATGCTAAATCCAATATTGTTACTTCTAGTAGTTCTCTTGATTCCACTAACAATGTTTCAAGCCAAGTTACACTTGAGCAAGAAAATAGTTTATTGAAAGGGATTATAGAGAAAGGTGTCTACAAGAGCCTTGCCGGAAGCAAGAACTTTGAGGAAATTGTTCGCAAGCAAGGAAGGCACCGGAAAAATCAAGGAATTGGTTTTGAGCGAAAGTTCAACGCCGAGGGTGTTGAATGGGAAGAAGGTCAATATCCCACTCCAAAGTTTGTTTCTCAAAAGGAGAAGTATGATCCTACTTCTTCCAATGTGGAACAAGCTCAAGATGACCTTCCACCACAAGACCACAAGCTAAAAGGCAAGGACATGCTTCAAGAGGAGATTGATGCATTTATTGAAGCACCTAAGGCCATGGTCAAGTGGGTTCCCAAGGAAACGTCAAGTTCTAATTCATCAAGTTCAACTACTACCCCAAGGATTCCCATCAAGATGATGTGGATCCCGAAGAAGAAGAACTAGAGAGTTCTTGAGGGTGACTCCGCCAACATATTTCACTCACATTCATTTTGGCAAGAACTTGTGCAATCAACTTCCACATCTTGCACTAGTTCATGGAGTCACAAACCCTCTTGTTGGTAAGTCAAGGGACAAGGTAATCATTGCATTCGTGGACATCATCTATTGTGTACTTCAATCTATGTCCATGGATATCCTTGTTTGTTCCTTGTGGGACTAACCCATGTAGGTATTGAAAGTGCCCAATCCAAAGGATTGCTCCCAACTCTTGATGATCTTCATCAACATTGAGCATCCACATCTTCAACATCTACATGAAGTCTTCTACGACAACCCAAGGTTAGTTTGACCCTTTAAAAGGGGTTCTCACATCAAGGGGGAGCTTTGCTCTAAAGAATTGAGCTAAAGCATCTTCAAATGATGTGAACACATTAATGCTTTTACGTAAAAGTGGTAACCCCACTTGTGCTTAAACGATGAGTATGACCTATGATCAAATGTTCTCATTTGACTCCTAAGTCAATATACTCATATATAGATGACCTAGTCATCGACAAATTGTGTGATAGTTGCTAGTGTTTTGGTTGTGCATGTTTGACACATATTTCATTTGCTATCTTATTGTGTGAGCATGTTGGATGCATGATTTTATCCATTCGAGGACATCCATTTGTTGCTTTGGTCTTTTTGATTTTTCTTTTTGACCAAATGGATGGACAAGAATGCCTAAGTTCCTCCCTAGCTATCTATGCTTTCTTGTCTCAAACTCTATTCATGCTTATATCACAAACTTTGGACAAGTCTTTTTCGACCCACCGAGTGAGGAGCACTCGAGCCACCGATCCGTCAAAAGCTTAACTTCCAAAACCTTCTAAGTATTTTCGGTCGACCAACCCACTCAAAATCGGATGACCGAAAGCACTTGGATTGATCTAGGTTTTCACCTCGGTGAAACCGAGTTGCAATTTTCGGCGTGATCAAGTGTGTAATCGCTTGCGCTTAACCATCTCGGTGCCACCGAAGTTTTACAACTCGTCCCACCGACAACTAAAGGGTATATATACCGAGGGCAGCGACGTTGATTCTTTCTTCAAAACGCCGCCCCCAAACCCTTTGTTTGCCGTTGCCGGGTCTCCGGATCGTCTCCGTCGTCGCTTCAGGCGCCTTCGCCATGGTCTCCGTCGCCGTCAACGGACATTCTCTCAGCGCCGTTGCCAGCCAGAGAGAAACTCCACCAAGTTAGGGTGAGTTTCGATCCTCTCGTGCTTCAACCTCCGATTCTATGCACGATTGGTTTGCCTAGCTTCTTGCCACGTTTGAGATCTTCCTATCCAGCAGATTAGTTCTTAGAACGAAATTGAGTAAAAGTTTTAGGGTTAGGTTTCACGAACACATCTCGGTGTGACCGATTCTACATTCTCGGTAAGACCGATTTGGCTTCGCCATTGCCTTTCGCACTTTTCGGTCCAACCGAAGTTGTGCAAATCGGTGCGACCAAATGAGGATTTAGTGAAACCCTAGTGTTCTCGGCTAGACTGAAACCCATTTCGTCCAACCGAAAGTGGTGTGAATGGTTCTGTTTAGACACTTGGATTCACCGAATTTTAGCCTCGGTCCGACCAAATGCATTCTGTGAAAACCTAAAACTGAAATTTGAACTCATTCTTTTGCAAAATCTTCTGCAGTTTGTGATAACTCTTCTATTCTCGCCTATACCTTATCTATTCACAGGTTGTCAGCCATGTCAGATGCCAGTGACAGCCAGAACAGGTCTGAATCTCCAATTGCTGAAATTCCAGAGGCAGGCACTAGTCCTAAGGCCAGCAGCTTTTCTGATGATGGTGAGAGGAGCACACCAAGTGGTTTGCCTCCTGCTGCCACCAGGGCCAGGAAGAAGAGAAATTCTGATGAAGAAGATTCTGATTTCATAGCTGAGGAAGAGATCTCATCTAAGCCAAAGAGGAAAGTGGTTGCCAAAGAGCATCAAGGGCAACAAACCAAGAAAGGCACCAGCAAAGTGAAGAAGTCCACAGTTGCCAAGAAGCTGAGCATGGAAGAAGAAACTTCGAGCAAAGTGAAGAAAACTTCCAAGAGGAAGAGGATTGTGCATGATGAAGTAGCTGATGATGATTCTGATGAGGAAGCACCCCAGCCTCCTCAGAAGCCTAAGTTGATGGGAGATGCCATCGTAGGGTGAGCACCTTCTAAGTCTAAGCCTTCTGCTCCAAAGAAAGGCAGCTCAAGCCAAGCCTCTTTGCCAAGCCCAAGAAAACTGTGAGAAACATTCCCGCTTCAGAGAAGAAGAAAGACAATGTGTCACCAATGAGTCGATGATGAGGCACCAGATTCTTGAAACTCCGTCGAAACTGCCACCCACAATGATGCTCATCCTCGAGCTGAAAACATGAAGGAAAGAAAGGATAAAGGACTCGGGCTATGGAGACAAGCTGATCCATATGCCGTGAGAAGAAGGACTGCTGTTGATCCAAGGTTCCACACCGAGAGCAAAGAAGATTTCTATGAGATGCGTGCTTATGGACAAGAAGCCCATTGTTCTTGACACTCGCTATGTTGACTGGGCATATATTGACAGTGAAGAGCACAGAGACTACTTTCCACATGTGCATGAGAGCTTCACTGCATGTGGTGTTGCTGATTTCGTTGGTCAGAAGTTGACAGCTTGGAATGATGAGATGATCATGCAATTCTATGCCACAGCTCATTTCTATCCAGATGGCAGGATTGTATGGATGACTGAAGGACAGAGATTTTCTTCAACTGTTGAAGAATGGGCAGCACTGCTGAATGCTCCAGTGTCAAGAGAAGATGATGTTGATGTCTATGGAATTCCCAAGAAAAACCATGAGTCTATGAAGAACATGTACAATGAGGTACTAGCTAAGGATGTAGAGATCTGGAAGCTCGGCTCGCAGTATCATCTCCAGCAGTCTCCCTACCACGAACACAATTACGAGGCATACCTTGATGCCCAAGTCCGAGATCATCGCATGATAAGAGGCTATTCTATCAACATGCTGCATATACTAGATCGAAGGCACCTTTCAAGGTGATGGACCTGATAGTTGAGACTATCAAGAGGACTGCAGCAGACTGAAGAGGTCATGTGGTTTTGCCCTTTACAGATGCTTATCAATGCCAAGTTTGGCACGGCACCTACTTGTTGGATAGACCCCACTTGCCACTGCAGCCCGAGCATGAGGACAATGAAGTTGTGATGACCGAGGATGATCCCATGTCTGTTGAAGGTCAAGCAAAGTCCTGTCGCCAAACAAGCTAAAGCCGAGAAGGAAGCAGCAGCAGCAGCTAAACCCAAGAGTGTTGGAGAGCAGCTCCTTGAAGCTACCCAGAGGATTGAACAACGCCTGCCAAGCATTGTGCGCCTCAGAGAGTCTTGAGAGGATAGTTGAAGACAAGTTCCATGCTCGATGTCAAGTCGATCAAGTGCAAGTCACTATCAACAAGCTTGAGGCAGATATCGAGGAAGCCAAAAGGAGAAGGAAGAGCTCATGAAGGAGATGCAGATGACCTAGTCCAGATGATTATGAGCAGCCTGCTCCGGTTCCTACAAGACCCAGATCAGCTGCTATTCCAAAGGATGTACACTGTATACTCTGATCAAGACCTCCCACAGCTCCATCGGCCCAGCTCCAGCTCCAAAGTCCACTCCTCCACTCCACAGACATCACCAAGCCTTTGCAGATGCAGCTATCTCAACTCCATCAACCTGCATAGAGCCGCCAAACAGAGTCCCTAGTGACGTTTAGCTCTATACCTTCGAACTTTTGGTAACTTGTTGCCAAAGGGGAGAAATTGTATAGATCATAGGACTTCGAGAGAGAGAGTGCTCGCTTTTGCTCTTCGCTTCGCTTATGCGGTCTTTTGAGATACTTTTGAGTTTTTCGAGACATTCCGTGTGTTTGATACTACGTTTGTTTCTACTTTGATGAGTGCTTGATCATACTATGCCTTAATGTGTGCTTAATGCTTATCATATGCTATTCATATCTTGTATGATCATTTACTCATGTCTTGGTGATTGGGTGCATGCAATTCATTCTTATCATTTTGTGTGCTCCACCAAGATGTATGTGACATGGAAGAGTGACCCATGATCCTAATCGATTGTGCATTTGCATTCAAACGCAAATCTTAAATAATGCACAAATTTAGGGGGAGCTCTTGCTTATCACATACTTCTCAAAGCGACGATATTACTCATTTATTATATCATTTGTCAAAGCTTTGATCTATATGTTGTCATCAATTACCAAAAAGGGGGAGATTGAAAGTGCAACTAATCCCCGGGTGGTTTTGGTAATTAATAACAACATATATATCATTGAACTAATAACTTCTTGAGAATCATTTCGAAAGTTCAATGATATGGGTATGGCAATGACTCAAGAAGTGGACCCTCAAAATGCTAAGGAAAGCATTGGCAAAAGCTCAAGACTCCATTTTTGGTTTAGTGATCCAAGATCACATTGAGTCTATAGGAAAGCCAATACTATTAAAAGGGATGAGGTTATGATAATGATCTGGTTGCTCAAAGTGCTTAGTGATCTATCTCCCAAACCATCAGCAATCTTTCATTCCAACATACACTCATAAGTAATCTCGGTCTCACCGATTCCATAAACTCACCACACCGAGATGAACCACCTCAACAATATACCCAAACCCTAGAAATTTTGGATTTTCCGATTCCAAACTCGGTCTCACCAAACTAGTGTTGCCAAGCTTCAGAATCTTCATCATCATATCGGTGTCACCGAGATGATAAAGTCGGTCCCACCGAGATTGGCAAACCCTAGTCTTTGGAAGAATCGGACTCACCGAGATTGTATTTTCGGTCCCACGAAAATCCCAACGCTCACAAGATTTGAACTTTCGGTCTCACCGAGTTGTCAACTTCGGTCCGACCGAGATTGGTCAAATGTGTGTAACGGTTGGATTTTGTGTGGAGGCTATAAATACCCTCCACCTCCTCTTCATTCGTGGAGAGAGCCATCGAAAGAACTACCACTCCTACCTTACATTTCGAGAAGAAAACTACCTACCCTTGTGTTGAGATCAAGTTGCTCCACTCCCACCATATGAAACTTGATTTCTAGCCTTCCCAAGTTGCTTTCCACTCAATCCTTTCCTCCACCACAGCCAAATCAGTGAGGAGAGTTGAGTGTTGGGGAGATTATCATTTGAAGCACAAGAGCAAGGAGTTCATCATCACCAACACCATCTATTACCTTTTGGAGGGTGGTGCCTCCTAGATTGGTTAGGTGTCGCTTGGGAGCCTCCGTCAAGATGTGGAGTTGAACCAAGAAGTTTGTAAGGGCAAGGAGATCGCCTACTTCGTGAAGATCTACCCCGAGTAAGGCTAGTCCTCCGTGGGCGTATGCCATGATGGCATAGACAAGGTTGTTTCTTCGTGGACCCTTCGTGGACTCTCGCAGCCGTTACCCTCCGTGGGTTGAAGTCTCCATCAACGTGGATTGACGATAGCACCACCTATCGGAACCACGAGAAAAAATCTCCGTGTCTCCAAATTGCGTTTGCTCTTCTCCACCTCTCTTTACTACATGTGCAATTTACTTTCCGCTGCAAATACTCCAGAATTGCATGTGTAGGGTGATACTTGACTTGATCATCATTGTGAACTTGCTAAAAACTTGTCCTAATCAAAAGGCTAAATTTTTATATAGTCAAGTAGTCTAATCACCCCCCCTCTAGACATACTTTCGATCCTACAGTCCGGCGCCGCCCCGGCCATCCCTCTAGGCCCCCCGTGCCGAGCTTTTTCTCCGGCGCTCCCCACGCCACCGCCCCGCCACCGTCGGCGACCACCGCCCTGAAGGAAATATGCCCTAGAGGCAATAATAAAGTTATTATTTATTTCCTTATTTCATGATAAATGTTTATTATTCATGCTAGAATTGTATTAACCGGAAACATAATACATGTGTGAATACATAGACAAACAGAGTGTCACTAGTATGCCTCTACTAGACTAGCTTGTTAATCAAAGATGGTTAAGTTTCCTAACCATAGACAAAGGAGTTGTCATTTGATTAACAAGGTCACATCATTAGTTGAATGATCTGATTGACATGACCCATTCCATTAGCTTAGCACCCGATCGTTTAGTATGTTGCTATTGCTTTTATCCATGACTTATACATGTTCCTATAACTATGAGATTATGCAACTCCGCTTACGGGAGGAACACTTTGGTACTACCAAACGTCACAACGTAACTAGGTGATTATAAAGGAGTACTACAGTGTCTCCAAAGGCGTATGTTGGGTTGGCGATTTCGAGATTAGGATTTGTCACTCCGATTGTCGGAGAGGTATCTCTGGGCCCTCTCGGTAATGCACATCACTTAAGCCTTGCAAGCATTACAACTAATGAGTTAGCTGTGAGATGATGTATTACGAACGAGTAAAGAGACTTGCGATAACGAGATTGAACTAGGTATTGGATACCGACGATCGAATCTCGGGCAAGTAACATACCGATGACAAAGGAACAACGATGTTGTTATGCGGTCTGACCGATAAAGATCTTCGAGAATATGTAGGAGCCAATATGGGCATCCAGGTCCCGCTATTGGTTATTGACCGAGACGTGTCTCGGTCATGTCTACATTGTTCTCGAACCGTATGGTCCGCACGCTTAAGGTTTCGATGACGGTTATATTATGAGTTTGTGTATTTTGATGTACCAAGGAGTTCGAGTCCCGGATGTGATCACGGACATGACGAGGAGTCTCAAATGATCGAGACATAAAGATTGATATATTGACGGCTATATTCGGACACCGAAAGGTTCCTAAGTTTCGGAGAAAACCGAGTGCCGAGGGGTTACCGAACCCCGGGAAGTAATGGGCCTTAATGGGCCAAGAGGGAGAGAGAGGGCTGCGCCAGAGGTGGCGCGCCCCCATGGGGAGTCCAAATAGGACAGGAGGGGGCGCGCCCCCTTCCTCTCCCTCTCCTCTCCTTCCTTCCCCTTCCTCCTTCCTAGTTGGACTAGGAAAGGGAGTCCTACTCCCACTAGGAGGAGGACTCCCCCCTTGGCGCGCCTCCTAGGGCCGGCCAGCCCTCCCCTTGCTCCTTTATATACGGGGGGGGGGCACCCTAGAACACACAAGTTGATCCTTGAGATCGCTCCTTAGCCGTGTGCGGTGCCCCTCCACCATAATCCACCTCGGTCATATCATAGCGGTGCTTAGGCGAAGCCTGCGTCGATAGAACATCAAGATCGTCACCACGCCGTCGTCCGACGGAACTCTCTCTCCCGAGCTTTGCTGGATCGGAGCCCGAGGAGCGCCACCGAGCTGTCGTGTGTCAAGAACTCGGGCGCCGGAGTAATGGCGCTGGATCGGTTGGATCGCGAGGAGAACGTCGACTACTTCCTCTACGTTGTGATCGCTTCGCTTCGGTCACGAGGGTACGTAGACAACACTCTCCCCTCTCGTTGCTATGCATCACCATGATCTTGCGTGTGCGTAGGAATTTTTTTGAAATTACTACGTTCCCCAATAGTGGCATCCGAGCCTAGGTTTTTATGGTTTGATGTTTTGCACGAGTAGAACACAAGTGAGTTGTGGACGATACAAGTCATACTGCCTACCAAAGATGTCATACTTTGGTTCAGCGGTATTGTGAGATGAAGCGGCCCGGACCGACATTACGCCAGACGCTTACGCGAGACTGGTTTCACCGCTACGAGCACTCGTGCTTAAAGGTGGCTGGCAGGGTGTCTGTCTCTCTCACTTTAGTTGAACCGAATGTGGTTACGCCCGGTCCTTGAGAAGGTTAAAACGGAGTCTATTTGACGAAGTATCGCTGTGGTTTTGATGCGTGGGTGAGATTGGTTCTTGCTTAAGCCCGTAGCAGCCACGTAAAATTTGGAACAACAAAGTAGAGGACGTCTAACTTGTTTTTGCAGGGCATGTTGTGATGTGATATGGTCAAGACGTGATGCTATATTTTATTGTATGAGATGATCATGTTTTGTAACCGAAGTTATCGGCACCTGGCTGGAGCCATATGGTTGTCGCTTTATTGTATGAAATGCAAACGCCCTGTAATTGCTTTACTTTATCACTAAGCGGTAGCGATAGTCTTAGAAGCAATAGATGGCGTAAACGACAACGATGCTACGATGGAGATCAAGGTGTCGCGCCGGTGACGATGGTGATCATGATGGTGCTTTGGAGATGGAGATCACAAGCACAAGATGATGATGGCCATATCATATCACTTATATTGATTGCATGTGATGTTTATCCTTTATGCATCTTATCTTGCTTTGATTGACGGTAGCATTTTAAGATGATCTCTCACTAAAAATTATCAAGAAGTGTTCTCCCTGAGTATGCACCGTTGCCAAAGTTCGTCGTGCCGAGACACCACGTGATGATCGGGTGTGATAAGCTCTACATCCATCTACAACGGGTGCAAGCCAGTTTTGCACACGCAGAATACTCAGGTTATACTTGACGAGCCTAGCATATGCAAATATGGCCTCGGAACACGGAGACCGAAAGGTCGAGCGTGAATCATATAGTAGATATGATCAACATAAGATGTTCACCATTGAAAACTACTCCATCTCACGTGATGATCAGTTATGGTTTAGTTGATTTGGATCACGTGATCACTTAGATGACTAGAGAGATGTCTCTAAGTGGGAGTTCTTAAGTAATATGATTAATTCAACTTAAATTTATCATGAACTTAGTACCGATAGTATCTTGCTTGTCTATGTTTGTTTGTAGATAGATGGCTCGTCTTTGTTGTTCCGTTGAATTTTAATGCGTTCCTTGAGAAAGCAAAGTCGAAAGATGATGGTAGCAATTACACGGATCGGGTCCGTAACTCGAGGATTATCCTCATTGCTGCACGTAAGAGTTACGCCCCGATGCACCGCTGGGTGCCAGTGCTTCTTGATGCAACCGACGACGTTAAGAACTTCCGCGAGCAAAGCTGATGACTACTCTATAGTTCAATGTGCCATGCTTTACGGCTTAGAACCGGTCTTCAATGACGTTTTGAACGTCATGGAGCATATGAGATGTTCCAGAGTTGAAGTTGATATTTCAACAGTAATGCCCGGATTGAGAGATATGAAGTCTCCAATAAGTTCTATAGCTGCAAGATGGAAGAGAATGGGTCTGCATCGGTGAGCACATACTCGTAATGTCCGGGTATTACAATCACTTGACTCAACCGGGAGTTAATCTTCCGGATGATTGTGTCATTGATGTAATTCTTCAATCACCGCCACCAAGCTACAAAGGCTTCGTGATGAACTATAATATGCAAGGGTTAGTAAAGACTATGCTCGAGCTCTTCGCAATGCTAAAGGCTGCGGAGGTAGAAATCAAGAAGGAGCATCAAGTGTTGATGGTCAATAAGACCACTAGTTTCAAGAAGAAAGGCAAAGGGAAGAAGAAGGAACTTCAAGAAGAACAGCAAGCAAGTTGTCGCTCAGAGAAGAAACCCAAGTCTGGACCTAAACCTGAAATCGAGTGCTTCTACCGCAAGCGCATCGTCATTTGAAGCGGAACTGCCCCAAGTATTTGGCGGATAAGAAGGATGGCAAGGTGAACAAAGGTATATGTGATATACATGTTATTGATGTGTACCTTACTAGAGCTCTCAAGAGCACTTTGGGTATTTGATATCGGTTCATTGCTAATATTTGCAACTCAAATAGGGACTACGGATTGCTTAACACCGGCAAAGGACGAGGTGACGATGCACGGGGAAATGGTTCCAAAGTCGATGTGATCGCGGTCGGCACGCTACCTCTACATCTACCTTCGAGATTAGTTTTAGACCTAAATAATTGTTATTTGGTGCCGCGTTGAGCATGAACATTATATCTGGATCTTGTTTGATGCGAGACGGTTATTCATTTAAATCGAGAGAATAATGGTTGTTCTATTTATATGAGTAATATCTTTTATGGTCATGCACCCTTGAAGAGTGGTCTATTTTTAATGAATCTCGATAGTAGTGATACACATATTCATAATGTTGAAACCAAAAGATGCAGAGTTGATAATGATAGTGCAACTTATTTGTGGCACCGCCGTTTAGGTCATATCGGTATAAAGCGCATGAAGAAACTCCATACTGATGGACTTTTGGAGTCACTTGATTATGAATCACTTGGCACTTATGAACCGTGCCTCATGGGCAAGATGACTAGAACCCGCTCTCCGGTACTATGGAGAGAGCAACAGATTTGTTGGAAATCATACATACGTATGTATGTGGTCCAATGAATGTTGAGGTTCGTGGCGGATATCGTTATTTTCTCACCTTCACAGATGATTTAAGCGATATGGGTATATCTACTTAATGAAACATAAGTCTGAAACATTTGAAAAGTTCAAAGAATTTCAGAGTGAAGTTGAAAATCATCGTAATAAGAAAATAAAGTTTCTACGATCTGATCGTGGAGGCGAATATTTGAGTTACTGAGTTTGGTCTACATTTAAAACAATGTGGAATAGTTTCAAGAACTCACGCCACCCGAACACCACAACAGTAATGGTGTGTCCGAACGACGTAATCGCACTTTACTAGATATGGTGCGATCTATGATGTCTCTTACAGATTTACCGCTATCGCTTTGGGGTTATGCTCTTGAGACGGCCGATTCACGCTGAATAGAACACCGTCAAAATCCGCTGAGATGACACCTTATGAACTATGGTTTAGCAAGAAACCAAAGTTGTCGCTTTCTTAAAGTTTGGGGATGCGATGCTTATGTGAAAAAGCTTCAACCCGATAAGCTCGAACCCAAATCGAGAAATGTGTCTTCATAGGATACCCAAAGGAGACAGTTGGGTACACCTTCTATCACAGATCCGAAGGCAAGACATTTGTTGCTAAGAATGGATCTTTTCTAGAGAAGGAGTTTCTCTCGAAAGAAGTGAGTGGGAGGAAAGTAGAACTTGATGAGGTAATCGTACCTTCTCCCTTATTTGAAAGTAGTTTATCACGAAACCGTTTTGCGACATCTACACCAAATAGTGAGGAAGTTGATGATGTTGATCATGAAACTTCAGATCAAGTTACTACGTAACCTCGTAGATCAGCCAGAGTAAGATCCGCACTGAGTGGTACGGTAATCCTGTTCTGGAAGTCATGCTACTAAATCATGATGAACCTACGAACTATGAAGAAGCGATGGTGAGCCCAGATTCCGCAAAAATGGCTTGAGGCCATGAAATCTGAGATGGGATCCATGTATGAAAACAAAATGTGGACTTTGGTTGACTTGCCCGAGGGTCGGCAAGAATAGAAAACAAGTGGATCTTCAAGAAGAAGACTGACGCTGACGGTAATATTACTGTCTACAAAGCTCGACTTGTCACAAAGGGTTTTCGACAAGTTCAAGGGATTGACTACGATGAGACCTTCTCACCCGTAGTGATGCTTAAGTCTGTCCGAATCATGTTAGCAATTGCGATTTTATGATTATGAAATTTGGCAAATGGATGTAAAGACTGCATTCTGAATGGATTTACGGAAGAAGAGTTGTATATGATGCAACCGAAGGTTTTATCGATCCAAAGGAGCTAACAAAGTGTGCAAGCTCCAATGATCCATTTATGGACTGGTGCAAGCATCTCGAGTTGGAATAAACGCTTTGATAGTGTGATCAAAGCATTTGGGTTTATACAGACTTTTGGAGAAGCTTGTATTTACAAGAAAGTGAGTGGGAGCTCAGAGCATTTCTCGATATTATATGTAGATGACATATTACTAATCGGAAATGATATAGAATTTCTGGATAGCATAAAGGGATACTTGAATAAGAGTTTTTCAATGAAGGACCTCGGTGAAGCTGCTTACATATTGGGCATCAAAATCTATAGAGATAGATCAAGACGCTTAATTGACTTTCACAAAGCACATACCTTGACAAAATTTTGAAGAAGTTCAAAATGGATCAAGCAAAGAAAGGGTTCTTGCCTGTGTTACAAGGTGTGAAGTTGAGTAAGACTCAATGCCCGACCACCGCAGAAGATAGAGAGAAAATGAAAGATGTTCCCTATGCCTCAGCCATAGGCTCTATCATGTATGCAATGTTGTGTACCAGACTTGATGTGTGCCTTGCTATAAGCTTAGCAGGAGGTACCAAAGTAATCCAGAGTGGATCATCGACAGCGGTCAAGAACATCTGAAATACCGAAAAGGACAAAGGATATGTTTCTCGATATGGAGGTGACAAAGAGCTCATCGTGGCGGTTACGTTGATGCAAGCTTTGACACCGATCCGGACGATTCTAAATCGCAGACCGGATACGATTTACACTAAACGGAGGAGCCGTCGGTTGGTGCAGTTCTAAACAAAGCGTCGTGGCGGATCTACATGTGAAGCGGAGTACATAGCAGCTTCGAAGCAGCTAATGAAGGAGTCGGATGAAGGAGTTCATATCCGATCTAGGTGTCATACCTAGTGCATCGGGTCCAATGAAAATCTTTTGTGACAATATCGAGCAATTGCTTTAGCGAAGTAATCCAGATTTCACAAGAGAACCAAACACATCAAGAGACGCTTCAATTCCATCCGGACTTGGTCCGTGGGAGACATAGAGATTTCAAGATACATACGGATCTGAATGTAGCGCACCGTTGACTAAGCCTCTTCCACGAGCAAAACATGATCAGCACCAAGACTCCATGGGTGTTAGAATCATTACTATGTAATCTAGATTATTGACTCTAGTGCAAGTGGGAGATCAAGGAAATATGCCCTAGAGGCAATAATAAAGTTATTGTTTATTTCCTTATTTCATGATAAATGTTTATTATTCATGCTAGAATTGTATTAACCGAAACATAATACATGTGTGAATACATAGACAAACAGAGTGTCACTAGTATGCCTCTACTAGACTAGCTTGTTAATCAAAGATGGTTAAGTTTCCTAACCATAGACAAAGGAGTTGTCATTTGATTAACAAGGTCACATCATTAGTTGAATGATCTGATTGACATGACCCATTCCATTAGCTTAACACCCGATCGCTTAGTATGTTGCTATTGCTTTTATCCATGACTTATACATGTTCCTATAACTATGAGATTATGCAACTCCGCCACGGAGGAACACTTTGGTACTACCAAACGTCACAACGTAATCGGGTGATTATAAAGGAGTACTACAGTGTCTCCAAAGGTAGATGTTGGGTTGGCGATTTCGAGATTAGGATTTGTCACTCCGATTGTCGGAGAGGTATCTCTGGCCCTCTCGGTAATGCACATCACTTAAGCCTTGCAAGCATTACAACTAATGAGTTAGCTGTGAGATGATGTATTATGGAACGAGTAAAGAGACTTGCCGAGAACGAGATTGAACTAGGTATTGGATACCGACGATCGAATCTCGGGCAAGTAACATACCGATGACAAAGGAACAACGATGTTGTTATGCGGTCTGACCGATAAAGATCTTCGTAGAATATGTAGGAGCCAATATGGGCATCCAGGTCCCGCTATTGGTTATTGACCGGAGACATGTCTCGGTCATGTCTACATTGTTCTCGAACCGTAGGGTCCGCACGCTTAAGGTTTCGATGACGGTTATATTATGAGTTTGTGTATTTTGATGTACCGAAGGAGTTTGGAGTCCCGGATGTGATCACAGACATGACGAGGAGTCTCGAAATGGTCGAGACATAAAGATTGATATATTGGACGGCTATATTCGGACACCGAAAGGTTCGGAAGTTTCCGGAGAAAACGGAGTGCCGGAGGGTTACCGAACCCCTGGGAAGTAATGGGCCTTAATGGGCCAAGAGGGAGAGAGAGGGCTGCGCCAGAGGTGGCGCCCCATGGGGAGTTCGAATAGGACAAGGAGGGGGCGGCCCCTTCCCTCTCCTCCTCTCTTCCCTTCCCCTTCCTCCTTCCTAGTTGGACTAGGAAAGGAGTCCTACTCCCACTAGGAGGAGGACTCCCCCTCCCTTGGCGCCTCCTAGGGCCGGCCGCCCTCCCCTTGCTCCTTTATATACGGGGCAGGGGGCACCCTAGAACACACAAGTTGATCCTTGAGATCGCTCCTTAGCCGTGTGCGGTGCCCCCTCCACCATAATCCACCTCGGTCATATCAGTGGCGGTGCTTAGGCGAAGCCTGCGTCCGGTAGAACATCAAGATCGTCACCACGCCGTCGTCTTGACGGAACTCTCTCCCCGGAGCTTTGCTGGATCGGAGCCCGAGGAGCATCACCGAGCTGTCGTGTGTCAAGAACTCGGGGCGCCGAGTAACGGCGCTGGGATCGGTTGGATCGCGAGGAGAATGTACGACTACTTCCTCTACGCCAGATCGCTTCCGCTTCGGTCACGAGGGCGTAGACAACACTCTCCCTCTCGTTGCTATGCATCACCATGATCTTGCGTGTGCGTAGGAAATTTTTTGAAATTACTACGTTCCCCAACACGCCCCTGAACCCTAAGATAGATAGTGGGGTAGCTCTCCGGCGAGCCCCCCTCCTGCCGCGGCTGGTTCTTCCTTCACCCCAGCGAGCCCCCCCCACCCCCTAAAAATCGACTGACCCAAAAGTCGACTCAGTCGACTGAAGTGTAGCTAAATTGGAGCAGCATCGCAAGTAAGAGCAAGAGCGAGAGCAGCAGCACGAGCAAGAGCAATAGCAAGAGCAGACCAGGCAGGGGACCAAGAGCAAGAGCAGAGCAGCAGCGCGAGCGAGAGCTAAAGCAGCAGCAGCTCCTACTGATGTGGACGTCACTGCCGAGAGAGCGATGCCGTGGAGGAAGTGGCCGGCGACGCCACCGTGGATGGAGCCGCGCCATGTCGGCTCGGGACCGAGCGTCGGCAGCACCGTGAGATCGAATCAATAAGAAAATGTGGCGATTAGTGTACAACCTCTTTGGTGGCACCGATTAGGTCGCAGCTTCATCCGAGGAAACGGTGATGATGATGCTCCTCCAGTGGTGAAGGTGAAGACGGCGGTGTGGGAATGGAGGTGGCGCGAAAGATGAGGGGAACATCGGGGCAGGTCCTTGGAGGTGGAGGACGGGGTGGCTGAACCGGCGGGACGACGAGATCGACGACGGATCCTCATCCGGTACGGTGGATGAGGGACGTCGAGGTGTTGCTGTGGACGACTTCGTCGGGGAAGAGGCTCCGGCTGGGTGGCGGATGGAGCATAGTGTGGGGCTTTGTCGCGGGTTTTCGCGGCCTCGGTGTACGAATGGGTGGGGGATGGGATGGCAGTGGGGAACCATGGCTTAGGGACGCACTTGTCCGAAATGTGGGGTAAGTTACGAAAGTACCCCCACCGATTTGAGGTGGTTCTTTCGGTTCAGGGCTACCACGGGCATTTCGCGTGTCGGGATTTCACAAGAGGTGGGAGTTTTCACGCGCGTTGTAATTTCGGAATAGCAAGACGCGGTTTGAGATGGAGGGAGTTGTCGGAGCACGACGAGACAAATATCTCTACTACCTTAAAAAAACATAGCGTTCCGTTTCCCCTCTTACGTCTTCCCTTTCGTCGAGCCCTCCCGCACACGCGAGGCCGCGATTGGTTCTCTTCACGTCCTTCCCCACGGTTTATGGAAACCCCTCCTTCAAAAAAAACTCATGCCGATTGATTCCCTGCCCTATCCCACTTGAGATGTGGCCACCGCCACCGTCTCCCCCATCTTGCGAACAACACGACAAGGCGCGCTCCCCATCCATGACCTCCAGCCAGCGATGCCCCGAGTTCACGTTGGGCGCGACCCAGGGATTCACCGTTGTGGCCCATGGCATCGAGGAGAGGTGGGCGAGAGCTTGTGCCCTCCCGGCTCCCGTGGCTACCGCCGCCGGGCTCGTCTTGCAGGCCGACATGGTGTTGATGCGGCCGCTGCTCCCGCCCTGTTCTTCTTCCTCTCCCTCCAAGTTCATGCTCCCCTACATCTTCCCCCAATTTTTGAGGTCAATCATGAGGGACTCCGAATTTTTGAACATATATGTTGCTTGTTGTGCTGCAATCTACAGGTCCTTGAGGTCACGTGTGGCAACTCGCGATGCGGTGTGATAGGGCACCAGCGGCGACAATGTCATTTGCATCGACCTCTCGATGGTCGTCGTCCAAGTAATCGTGACCAAGCTCCGAAGTCACCATTGGAGTAGGTGCTGCGGATGTCATTTGTATTTGAGAACCCTTTCCAGCAAGTGACAACTCGATAACGAGCATGGCTGAGAAGCAGTGGTTTCACATGATCAATTTATTTTTGTGGGTGGGTAAAAAAAATCATTACCTTAACAGGTCCGTTCATTTCTTCCTACTATTCTTTAGCTTATTTCTCTATTTGGCAAAGATAGGTCTTTTCTGTGTTGTCTTGCTTTAGTTTTGTATAATCGCCACTCCCATACTCCCTTGTAGTGTTAGCATATGACCAACAATTTGCAGGGCGTAGCTAATTTCCTGCTGCCTTATCCCCTGCAGATCCGTTTTTACCTGCTTTAATGACTTGACTTGATTCGGCCATCATCACAAGCATGTGCGCAGCTAGACCTTGATGCCACAGCCATATGGACCTGCAGGTACTTGATAATTTGCTCCACAGTTTCTGCCTTCTTTCTACTATAAGCAACTCAACTTCCATTGGTTCTTGAGATTATTTTTGTTTGTGGTAGAGTGAGAGCTTGCTTTCAGGTTGCATTCTCACTTTTAGGTATTTCATAGTCATAAATTCAATTGGAAATAAGTATGCTCAGTAAACCAAATTGTGTTGTGTTGCTAGGTAATGTACAACATTTCATAGCCATATGCCCAATACTCTAATTGGTCTTTTAGCACCAAGGTGTAGTCGATTGGAGTGCTATATATTTTTTCATTTGCATTAGTATGCTTGACATATGGTAGTTTTCACTCTGTAGGTATAAGTGATACATGCAAAATTTGGAAGGAAAAAAACATTTGAGGGCTTGGGCACACTGTTAGCAGTGTACCAGGAGAAGCATAGCAAACCATGGTGGAGTCCCTTGTATGAGATACTGAACAAAAATAATCTCAAGAGAACCAATCATACGGAGGTAGTCTGATTGGCCATATTAACTTGACTCACATATTATTTGTGTCTCGAGATAACTTGCATGAGTACTAATTATAACGATGAGAATGTAGGGTATTATATTGCGAACATATGAATTTGGTAGTTTCATCAAATTAATAAAATGTAGGAGATGTTGGAGTTAAAAATTTACGGAAGAATCTTTATAGGGAGTCCCTAGATATTTAGGGGTGATGTTGGACTTGCTCTTCTGGACCACGATTCCTCCTGACGACCCCCACCCCCCACCCCACACACAACCTCCTGAGCTCTATCCATCCGATGTTGGACATGCTAGGCATCCATGTTGGGATGGAGAGAGAGAAGAGGAGGGGAAAGAGGAACACACACACACACACACACACACACACACACACACACAAACACACACACATTATATATAGACGGCAGGCGAGGGGGGGGGGGGATTTATGTGACGATTGCTATTGAACCATAAGAATACCTAATGTGTATGTCTCGCTGCAACGCACGGGCAATTAGCTAGTATATCTTAAATATTTCGGGCTAACAAGGCGCGGGTTGAAATTTCCGGACAAGCCTAACGTGTATTGTACCAAATCAATGCCCACTACAAATGTCATTCAAAACTTTGTATTCATGTTATGTTCAATTAAAATATTTCGCTACGTGTATAATGCATGCAACCTACTACTCAAATGAACGTTTTAGTGCATTCCAAATGTATATACTACCGCTTCAATATGAACTAAATTTGAATTCGTTTCTCTATTTGAATAAGATCTACAGTAATGATAGTTGTGAAGTCAAAGCATTTGAATTCGTTTCTCTGTTTTAATAAGATCTACAATCATCATTATTGTCAAGTTAAACCATCGTTTGTGTATTATCTTCACATCACACCACATGACTAGTCTCGAGTTACATATGAACTATGTGTACTATATGAACTCGAACTCGATTTTCTGAATCCACTTTATGTTGATTTCAAATCACATTACATTTCTAGCTCTAGCTAGATCTTCATAATCTAAACCATGTCTCAGATGTATAATGTGTTTATCACATCATGTATGGTGCCCCGGCCCCCTACGCCTACAAGTATTTAGATGTGAGTTGCAAACACCACACATTACCACAAATTCAAATAAAATGTGAGAATGTTCGATATATAGTATTGTTGAGATTGTTCGATATTTAGTTGTAACCTGCAAACGCGACACATGATCACAATTTCAAATAAAATGTGAGACTGTTTGATGTATAGTATGGTTTAGATTGTTCGACATTTAGTTGTGAGTTGCAAACGCCATGCATTATCACATTATGGTATAACATGTGCACAACACGTGTATCACCGCTATATTCATGCATGCATATATTTAAAACACTATGATCTCCTATTCAAATATATGAATCCGCTTTCATATCAAATTATGATCTTTGTTAGTCTCTTACACCCACACACTCCTCTAACCTTTGTAGCTACCACTAACTTTCTCTCGTGCATGCACACGCCCTCCTCGTCCTCCCCCTCCCTCGGCATTCTATCCACCGGGCACATTCATTTTTTTTCTTTAGGTCGTTCTCCCAGAGTATCCACAACTCCTTTCCGACACACACCGATTGATAAACCTCTCCAGCGATGCCTCCCTACAACATACACATGCACCTTCAATCTCCTCCTTTATGTGTCCTTGCCTCGTGTTTCTCATACGGTCACACACACGTGTAAACTCTCGCCCCTCTTTTCATCGATCTCACAACCGCACACTCCTCCCCCTATCTAGCTAGTAGCTGGGCCTCTCACACCACCTCCTAGCTCCATTCTTTCTGTCTATCCGTCTCGCTAGGCGTTATTTGCCTCTAACAAATGGACGTACACCGACCGATCTCTCGCTATACATACAGCTAGCTAGGTCCTTATAACTCGTTTTTACCCACGCGTCGATCGATCTACCTCATTAGTTATGTCTCTCCCTTCCTCCGACAAACAACAATTGATCTACTGATCTAGTTAGGTTTGCTTACCAAACACATGGTTCCCCTTCATCATCCATGGATGCGTCCCGACAGATATATCACACACAGGCACACACAGAAACACATCCCCACTTTTATTGATAACATTGCAGTTCCACCCTCAGTTTGTCTAGTAGGCCTCTCCCACCATCTTCGAGAAGCAACTCCATCACCCATCCAAAGACCCCTCTCCTCCCCCTCCCTCCCTCCCTCTCTCTCTCTCTCTCTCTCTCTCTCTCTCTGTCCCATCATATTTCCCATCCTTCAGTTATGTATGGATGTCGACCGATCTCCCTCAATACATAGCTGGGCCTCTCCTTCTCAACACATATACGACTCGTTCTACCTCTATAGTTAGGCCTCTGCCTACCCCTCGCCCCAGCCCCCTCCTCCCCCACACACCGATACATCGAGCGCTCTAGTCATGTCTCCCTGCCACACACAAACTTGACATGTGCCCTCTGACGTTCCGGTAGGTCAGTTGCCCTATATCTTTGACTTGCACACATACACAATTTCGATGGCTCTCTTCATCGATCTCGCACCCACCCACTTGATCCTCTCTTTGACTCTATCGATATCTATGACCCTCCCTCTCTTCTCGTGGATTGTCCGACCCTCTATATATATATGATATGGATAGGCCTCCATTTCACACACATTGCATGCAAAATTTTGTTTGAGATGTCATCGACACATATTCCCACAAATACATTCACGAAATCAACCCCCCACCACCCCCACCCCAAAACAAAAAACACTCACGAACACGATTTGTATCTCTCACACACACCCACGTAGGTGGGGGACATGCACGAAGAGAAGAGGTGCATGCACGGCGCACGTACTCCCGTCTCTTTCCCAACCACACCCGCGCGGGTACATGGTGGAGCTCATTTCTGTACGAAAAAGGCAGCATGGTAATTTGGCACGTGTACTGGTTGTCCACTTGGTGGAGGGAGGATCGTCTACCATGGGTGAACAAACAAATTTGCGGCTTGACGTGTTATGTTAAAAAAAGAGGCAAACCATGTGGGGCCTACCTTAGAGGCAAGGCTCTATGCATTGGAGTACTTTTGATGTGTCCCATCAACTCGCAGAACAAGGAGAAGCTTGCTTAGTACGCCGTCTCCCCCGCCCATGTGCGCGGTGGATCGCAAGATGAGGTGAAGCTTGCTTAGTACTATCCTCCTTACGCCCGCTCCCTCACCCATGCGCGCGGTTGCTCGCAGGACAAGGAGAAAAATTTACTACTCCCTCCGTTTACTCCTCGTCCCTACTACCTTTGTTATAGAGATTATATCATATTGTTTGGAATATATATGTCCTTTAGTAGATTACAATATGAACTACTAGTACATACTCCAAACACTGATGTATACAAACGTATTTTAGAGTGCAGATTCACTCATTTTGCTCCGTATGTAGCACTCTCCCTTGCCCCTCGACCCTCGCCCATGTGGTGGACGTGCAACAATTCATTCGGTCTCATATAGCCAGAACGATATACACTATACTACCATCATTGCTCGACTTCCCGAAGAGGCGAACAGCCAATCACAAGGTTAATATTTTGGAGATGCCAAGCGCAAGGTTATAGGAGAACGAGTAGTAGGTGCCGCGTCATTTATAAATAAAGTTTATTTTTCTTCAGTGGCACGTACGCAATATGATATGTTCATATGGAGAGAAAAGGAAACTGCTCCACTATATACATAGTCAGGACAGGCCAGCCTACACGGTTGCTTGCTGGGTTTGCTCTCTTCACACTCTCTCGCACAAAACGACTGCGGCCACATCTCTAACATCCCGGCGGATCACGTCCGCCGGGGGAAGGGGTGGATGCTTAGTGTAGATGCGGTCGCCGTCGCCGACGGCGAAAACCCACTGTCGGCATGTTCCAGTCAGGGGTCCCCGCCGTTCTCTCTCACAAAGCCGGTGAGGTTGCCTTCATCCCTTGCTTACTGCCGTGACATGGGCAGTTGCCGCCTCCCACTGCCCTCCTCAAGGTTGAGCTACGTCCCTCAGGTACGACTCCCTTTACAGCCGGCTTGCACCACTGCTCCAGGTGCCCACATCACTCCATGTGGATATTTCTCTACTTCTTTGCCCCACACATACCTCTAATGGCTTCTACGTACTGTATTTGTGATGAGTTTATGTCTCATCAACTAGTCCCAGTAATCTTATTCTAATCACGCTTCTTCGATTTCTTTGCCACAGGGATGCTCATCTCGATTTTGGTGAAACTACACAAAATGATCCGATGGTCAAAAGGTTGCAAACTTCATTTCTTAGGAAGCTCGAACGTTGCCAGCAAATTGAAGCCTGGTTAGGCTTCACGGTTCAAGGGCTAGGGACTGCATGGATCTTTTTTTCTTTAGCTACCTCTGTTCCAAAATAAGTGTCAACTTTAGTAGTAGTACAACTTTGTAATAAAGTTTGCATAAAGTTGAGACACTTATTTTTGAACGGAGGGAGTACATATTTACTATGATCTGTCAATCACTAAGATGCAATAGCATGCATGTTAGTCTCCTTTGTATTTGATGAAATGTTGCAACGGGCAACCTTGGACGAAGATACATGTAATGTGTGGAAGCTTCATAGCATTGTACAAATTTATCTCGCTGATAAATTACAGTATGTACTATACTAGTACTTCCTCCGTTCCTAAATATAAGTCTTTGTAGAGACTTCACCATGAACCACATGTGGATGTATATAGATGCATTTTAAGTGTAGATTCATTCATTTTGTTCCGTATGTAGTTCACCTAGTGGAATCTCTACAAAGACTTATCTACTAGTAATAGCTAGCCCCCACTACTAGGAATTCACTATCCTCTCCTTGAGCCACATCATCAAAATTAATAGCCGTTAGATGAACTAAATCAGTCCATAATAGCCGTCTGATCTAGACGTTGAGAGGCTCTGCACTAAGCCACATGCAAGCATGCAGAAATACCGTGGCATGCATGTGAGTGGGTTTTAAATCACATCAACATACCTGCACGCAAGCATGCACTGGTAGCATGCATGTAAGTGAGCTATTAAGTTCCATTAACATGTCAAAACGAAAAATATAATCCCATTATGCAGTAGGAGTTGGCTGATCCTTTTTCCTTACGTGGGATGATCTACATGATGATGGGGTTTTTTTAGTTTGGCTACCACATTTTTCATGCGGTTATAGAGTTTTTTTAGTTCTATGAAATCGATAATTTTACGCAGAGAGATATATGGCTGTTCTGCGGCAATGCGCGGGGACTCATCTAGTAGTATTTAGGAATGGAGGGAGTACTATGTAAAGAGTTAGGTGTCGCACGATGTCTAGAAAATATGGTGATAGTGTGAGGTGGGCCATGTAATCACTGATCCTACGTGTTTTCACTGCTCTTGCACTCCTCCGCTGTAAGAATGGAGAAAATTGTAATCTAGTAGTACCTCCTTTCGCCGAAAGCGTGGGACATCCAGCAGTCCTACCACCTCAGTAATAAAGACCAATGAGCCGTCAAATCACATAGACCCAGCAGTAAGTTGGACGGACGAAGCAACCATCACTCTTGCGCTAGTGAGAGGTCACGTCCGCTCTGCCCGGGCATGAATGCGGCACCAATTCTTTGGAGCGGTGCTGACCGTTTCGGGCGGGAAGCGCGCGCGGGTGATGGAGGGGCTTTGGGTGGGCCAGGCTGGTCAGGAGCGGGCGTGGCAGCTGTCCGCGTGTCCCTACCGGACACGCCCGGAAAGGAGAGGATGCACCGACTCTCGCGGCTAAAATCGTACACTACACACCATCTCTCTGTAGGAGTAAGTCGATCCGTCGCTCTCTCTAACACACATGCTATTAAACACACACACACACACACACACACACCCCTTGGTCCCGCTGCACCTTCTAACGTGACTTATTACACCTAGACGGAGGGAGTAGTAAGTACAAGATACGGTGGCACACTGACTTAGGTCGAATACAAGTGCCCAAAATTGTGTGCATGTTATAATAAGGATTCACTTAAAATAGTACGTGAGTGAATAGAGGGTTCAATTGGACAGTGTTCCCGAGCAGTAGTGAGATGTGTGAGGTAAGATACATTGTTGGCGCTTTTATTTTTTCTTATTAATTTGTTTGTTTCACCCTCTGACTGGTGGGACCCAACGTACTACGCGGAGAGAGGTAAGGTGACTAAGACTGCATTATTTCTGCACCACTGTGGATAGTCTTACCACCAAAGCCACATGACATGATTATGATTTAAATCCCAATGACTCCGACACACAAAAAAACACGGCATGCTTGTCACACGAATGCAGGAATGTATAAAAGGTTATTTTCCTCTCGTTGAACATAACGGGAGGGTTGTGTAGTTGGTTAGCCTGTTCGCTCATCAAACTTGAGGTTTCGGGTTCCACTCAAAAAAAAACTTGAGGTCTCGGGTTCGATAACTACACTTGAGCATAATTTTTGCCAGGAGGATTCTTTGACTGGTCAAAATGGATGGATACAGAGCTATACAATCTCGTAGTGACCGTATAATCACCTCATCACGTACTCTATAAGCTGCAGCCTCGACGCTTGTTTTCTAGGGTTTGCATGCTTCACACTCTCTCTCCAGTATATATATACACGCTAGAGCCTCAGCGCTTGTAGTTGCTCTCTTCACACTCTCTCATCCTCTCCGGATCTTAACAAGACTTCGTTGGCCTCTCTCTCCCCTCACTGCTGCTCAAAGAGCTGGCAGGATCCATCCACCGGGAAGGGAAGGAGGCTTAACACTATCGCCGTCGGCGAGGGAGGGAATCAACTACCAGCACAACTGTTCACTTTCACCTAGCAGCGGTGCGGGAGGGCCTCCAACCCCTTCTTCTTCGCTGCCATCCCATCGCCCACCGAACCACGCCCCAAGAACCTTAAGGTATAATTTACTTATGCCACATGCATTGCTCTAGCTGCATGTATACCATGAATCTAGGACGTGGTTCAAAGAGGAAAGGAGTGGGGGAAAGTAGTGGGAAAAGTGGTTCAAAGAGGAAAGGAAGGGGAAAAGTTGTATAGCATGAATCTAGAACGTGGTTCAAAGAGGAAAGGAATGGGGGAAAGTAGTGGGGAAAGTTGTATCGCATAAATCTAGGACGTGGTTCAAAGAGGAAAGGAAGGGGCGAAAGTACTAGTACAGACTAGCTATCCAGCACCTACGTTGGTCGAAAAGGGAAAATACTGACAAACGCAGTATGCACATCTGTAACAAACTGATCTTTTGTTTTGGGGGACAAGGCCGTAGAGTTTGAGCAGGACTAGATTTGCTGAGCTCACATAGGGAAAGGTGTCTAAAGATAACAAAACTGGGACCAACACAAATATGCTTCATGGTTGTTTGTTCTTTGTTGCAATAGACTGTGCATGACCACAGTACATCGGTAGATGCACATAGTGCTGGTGCGTCCACTGTCCCGTGCAACTCTTTAACAGTTGTTAATCTAAGGTCCTGTTTGGTTAAAAACTCCCTAGTCCCTACCTGCTTGGTTCCAGGGACTAAACATGGACTAGAGATTATTAATTGACATGCTAAATGACCATGTTGCCCCTAGTAATGAACTAATAGAGACAAGATGTGATGCGTGGTAGGGCCAGCTGTTGGAAAAAGTCCCAAAAAGACTCCCTCGGGGTCTTCTTTCTTTAGTCCCAAAAATGCCCACTTTTATTTCCTAAAAGTCCCTCCTGTTTGGTTTAGATGGAACTGACACAGAGTTTTTTTAGTCCCTACACCAAAATGTCCCTGTAAACAAACACCCTCTAATAATGCCGCTGGAAAATTGATGCAATGCCACAGTTAAAAGCAAATTACATGTTTAACAAATTTTATTGTTAATATAATCTCTATGTTAATATTAATCAATGCCACCGTTTGAGAAATGCTACTGTCTTGCTTCCTTTCCCATTTAGATAAGGAGATGCTTCTTTTTGTTGGCTTCTGTGTCATCCACCGTTATTGACCACTAGTTGTTTCCTTTGCACCTCTGTGTAAACATGGTTATCTACTTGACCTCGTTGCCATTGTGACCTTTTGTTGCACTGCACAAAACACTTTTGTTTTAAGAGTGTTTTGTGCAGTTCAACCAAACTGTCACACCGACAACGTTGCTTGATTGCTTGATCTTAGTGGAACTGCATAAGAGGAGATCTTACTTCCAATCCGTGTTGGCAAATTTGGTTCAGATCTTCTTCTTGTGAGTTATTTGAATTCCGCATCATGAGAGGTCAGTACTAGCCTTCTTTCACATGATTCTGCAGTGTGCTTTCATATGTTGTGCTACTTGTATGGTAATGTTGCTTGATTTTAGTGAACTGCACAAATGGAGACAAGACTTCCAATCTGTATGTGCACCGTAATATCCCATTGAGGTAAGATAAGGATATTTCACAACTGTTGGACTGTATTTTGCCACTTTCATCAGAAAATTAATGTCATTGTTTAGTGCTATACTTGTGCTCCCTAATTGACATGCCAAATCTTACATTGAAGGTGAAGCTTGTCTGTTATTGAACCAAGTGATGAAGGGGAAGAACAAGCGGAAAAACAAAAATCAACTCCCGGTGCTATAATGAAGCACTGGAACTGTGATGACACAAGTAATGATATAGTTTTGCATCTTAATTTATTGCTATGGCTGGAACGAGCAATTATTTTGCCACTGATTTGATGCCACTCTTAATGTAATACGTAATTATCTCTACTTGTGCAAACAGGGATCTTATTTGAAGATACCATATATTTTAGTGGAACTGCACAAGAAGATGTTGGAAACATTAAACTAATTGAGGAGTATATAGTAAGCATGGCCACCACAGTAGATAGCAGCAGATGGTTCCGGAGAAGTGCTTCATCTGTATGCTGTACACAATAAGCCTCCTAACAAAGGTTGGTACTCGCCCACTGATTTCATCCATATGATTGAGCTTTGTCATCTCTATTGGTGTTGTGCTACTGTTTAGATACTGTCATGAAAAAGTGGTATTGTCCTTGAGAAGTGCTTCATCTGTGTTGTTTTAAATATTTCCTTTCCTTTTTTCAAGCAAACATGGATGCTAGCATTTAGTAGTCCTCTTGTCTTTGCACAACAGGATCATCTTCCTATGAAGAAGAATATGGAGTACGTGAAGTGACTAGTTCCGATTATGCCAGGATGAAGAAGCCCTATCTATCTTCTCATTAGAAGGAACAGTTGAAGGATGGTTACATTACTCCCCACAAGACCAAACTAACTTCAGCTCAGAAGGACTGACAAATCTCCATTTTTTGCTATGATGCGCGAGTACATTGTTGTTCTAGGATTCTTTCTGGTGAGTTCCATTTTTCTAAAAGTGTGCTCTACATGGACCATGTAGGTGCCTGTTTATACTGTCTTCATAGTACAATTTGCTTTATACTAATCACTTTTTTTGTATTTGTGCAAACAGGGGTGCTCAGCTTGATTCCAATGGGAACTGCACAAAATGTTCATGAATACATCGAATCATTCATTTCCACCACAAGAAAGGAGGTGCTAATAAGTTCAAGGTGTTGCAACATATAAGGGCGAAATCATACAAGCTACGCGCGAATTTGGTTGATTTTGGTGGAACTGCACAAAAAGAACAATTGGTTTATTTAGCACGAGGAGCCATGTCAATGTCCGACCTGACGGCAAACCCTACCTATTCCACAATCATAGGCATTTGATATTTTGGAATGGGACAACCTTGTCAAATTTTGCTCATTGATTTTAGCAAGACATGTGTTTGATATTTTCGAATGGGACGCCCTTTGCTGTCAGCAGTGTCGATCATTTTTTTCTTTATTCTTTAGTTGTGAAGTAAATATTGCCTCTGACATGTGAGTCGCTGAGATGCATAATCATCGATTGTTTTGAATATTCTCTATGAATTGCCAGCCCTGTGTGTTTGATTGCAATGTACAGAAACGCTAAAAAGTTGCTCAAACTCTTTGTACTCCTTATGTTCCTTTTTACTTCGCACATTGTGAATGTGCATACTTTTTTCTATAAGATTGGTCAAAGTAGAGATACTTTGACTTTAGACAAAACTTGTATGCAGACTAGAAAGGACCGGAGGGAGTACATGTGAAACTGCTGCAAACGAGGTGATCACCCTGGGAATAATGCTAGTACGTATTGTTTTGCATGTTCATCCAATGCCAGTGATATAGGAATTCGAACTAATTGAAATAAATTCATTCATACATGGTCGGATTTCATATAAACATGCCGGATTTCATTACATTTCATACATTCTTCAACTAAAAAGGGGTGCGCTGGAGGTATAATTAATTAACCGGTTACCCACCTATGTCCCGGCCGAGCGAACAGAAGCTTGGTGATTTAACCGCAGTGCGGTTATATAATCGACATGTGGCCTGTTGGGCCCACGTGTCAATCAACCAACTGCACCAGCAGTTAAGTAGAAGCAGCGTTCTTCTCCAGCACAGCTCTCCGACTCCATGTCGCCGCCAAGAAGCTAACCGGCCGTCAATGGTCAACCCGCCTAGCTTGGCTTCAACCGGAGGGTAGCAGCGGTGGCCTTACTTGGACCTGAGCGGCGGCGACCTACTGTGTTCTACTCTTCCTCGTTTTCTGTGTGGCGCGGCCTCGTTCACAGCGGGGCGGGGCCTCGGCGGAGCCGGCGATGTCCTCTGCCTCGTTGTTGGCGGGGCGGGGCCTCGGCGGAGCCGGCGGTGTCCTCTGCCTCATTGTTGGCGTCGCGGGGCCTCGGCAGAGCAGGGCCTCGTCGACGCCAGCGTAGCGAGCACTCGTCGGAGCTGGCATTGTCCTCTGCCTCGTCCTCGGTCTCGCCAAACAGAGCCTCGCCCGCAGCCTCCGCCACCTGCATGTGGTATCGCCAGCGCTCTAGGCGGCCCTTGCGGGCAGAGCGGTACGAGTCGAGCAGTGCCTCCTGCTCCGCCCGCTCCGCGGTGATCTGCTCCTCTGCCTGTAGGTGCTCTTGGAGGAGATGGTGGTTGCAGGCGGCGTCGGCCTGCGCCTCCTGGAACTGCTCCTCATGCATCTGCCTCACCGTGTCCATATATTGGGCACGAGCCTCGCCGATGTTCATGGTGCAATGCACCGGCGAGGATGGCGCGGAGGAGGGGGTTGGCGCCGGATCGTCGACTACCATGTTCTCAATTGGGACGTCGTCGTCTTCTGGCTGCCTGCCGGCCAGCCGGTCGGCAGCAATGGCTGCCATCTCCTTGTGGTCCGTCGTCCGCCCGTCCCGAAGAGCGCCGGAGCGCGAGGAAGACATGGTGGGCAGTAGTGGTGTGGACAGGAGAAAGGGAACAGATGCGGATGACTGCGGCTATGGCCAGCGCAGTAATTTATATAGCAATGGTGGGCGGCGGAGGGACGGACGTGTGGCGCCGAAGTAGCCGCCTCGGCAACCGTATATCATTAATGTGGGCGGCAGATGGACGGACGGATGACACTTGTGTCATTTGAAGGCGGAGCGATCGCATATACCGGGAAGCGGGGCGGGCGGCGCTGACTGTTTTGGGCGGAAAGCGCGCGCGGGCGAGGAGATGACTTACTTGGAGAGGATGACAATGGGGACCCACCAGGGCCATAGCCTCACGTACGCAAGTGCCTCCTTATCATATATATATATATAACTATAATTTATTTTGCTTCCTCCTGGTTTCCTGACATCACGGTCCCACACCATTGTCAACTTATGTACTCCCTCCTTTCCGAATTATAGGGCTTATCTCAAAATTTTAGTTTTTCCATTTTATAAGGCTCAATTTGGTTGTTTTCCATCACATGTTCAGATTCTAAGGTGCATTAAATCATTGCATGCAAGTATTAAGAGAAAATTGACTAATGCATGTACTTTATGCATGCATGCATTGCAATTAATGCATTGATAAACATAAATTTTTTAGGATAACAAGAGCATTAATTAGGTGCTTTTGCAAAACTACAAAAAGTATTCCACCACTCGCCATCTACCTTGATTGGTGAGATTTTTGAATTGAGCACTATAAACCGGAAAGGAGGAGTAGTCAATAAACGAGAGAATTGCACAAGAAGCGGCCGATACCGGGACCAAGCAGCTCGAGCGATTTGTGTTTTTCAGTGTGAGCACCGCAGAGTTTTTCGATGTTTAGCCCAGATATTAATTTTTCTCCTCTGAAAAACAACAAAACATCGCTGCAGTATTAATCAAGGGTGTGGCCTGCCTAGCCCAAAGTAGATATCCAGCCCAGATATTAATTTTTTCAAGCTGAAAATGGCATGCCCAGCTATACTTTTTTTAGGAATACCCAGGCAAGGTCAAGTTGTTATTCTCCACCCCGCTGGGCTGCAAATCTTTCCTAGGAGGGATGCGTTAGGCTTAATAAGAAAATGGGCTTTAAGAAATAATAAATAGGATGTAATTATAAAAACTGGGCAGTAACTATAAAAAAATGCACCAAACACGTAATTACTTTATAAAATATTATTTTTGGATATTGAAAATTTTAATTTCATTAATTGTTGCGAGCGCAATGTTTCATTGGATTTTTACGTAATATAAATTTATATTAAAATTGTATTTAATCTGACTAGAAATTTCGGGATAAAAATATTTCGGATCCCATCAAAATGTGGGAAATTTTATTGAATTCTGTTTTGAACGATTGGTTGAAATGGGCTGTACTTTTAACAAACTGTAAATGGGCTGTAGTAAATTCCATTAGAATTCAAACATGGGCTGCACATTCTTACAAATCTCAAATGGTCTATAAGTTCTCTGCCACACACTTCTGGCCTTACTAAGTTGACGCGTCCCCTAAAAAAAGAGAGTTGACGCGTATGCAAGGCTTTGTCAACTTATAGTGAACACACGGTTCTAGCAGTAGTAGCCGTTGGATGTCCATCCAACGGATACCGTGCTTCTTCTTCAATCTCGGATATTCTAGCTTCACCCACTGATACGTCTCCAACGTATCTATAATTTTTGATTGTTCCATGCTATTATATTACCCCTTTTGGATGTTTATGGGCTTTATTTTACACATTTATATCATTTTTGGGACTAACCTACTAACCGGAGGCCCAACCCGTATTGCTGTTTTTTTTGCCTATTTTAGTATTTCGAAGAAAAGGAATATCAAACGGAGTCCAAACGGAATGAAACCTTCGGGAGCGTGATTTTTGGAACGAACGTGATCCAGAGGACTTGGAGTGCAAGTCAAGAAGCAGCCGAGGCGGACACAAGACAGGAGGGCGCGCCCACCCCCTATGGGCGTGCACCCCTATCTTGTGGGCCCCTCGGGTGGCCACCGATGTACTTCTTCCTCCTATATAAGCCTACGTACCCCGAAAACATCCAGGGAGCCAACGAAACACAATTTCCACCATCAGAACCTTCAGATCCGCGAGATCCCATCTTGGAGCCTTCACGGCCTCTCTGGGGGAATCGACCATGGAGGGCTTCTGCATCAACACCATAGCCCCTCCGATGAGTTGTGAGTAGTTTGCCACAGACCTTCGGGTCCATAGTTAATAGCTAGATCGCTTCTTCTCTCTTTTTGGATCTCAATACAATGTTCTCCCCCTCTCTTGTGGAGATCTATTCGATGTAAACTCTTTTGCGGTGTGTTTGTCGAGATCCGATGAATTGTGGGTTTATGATCAAGTTTATCTATGAGAAATATTTGAATCTCCTCTGAATTCTTTTATGTGTGATTAAGTTATCTTTGCAAGTCTCTTCGAATTATCAGTTTGGTTTGGCCTACTAGATTGATCTTTCTTGCATGGGAGAAGTGCTTAGCTTTGGGTTCAATCTTGCGTGTCCTTTCCCAAAGGATGTTAGGGAAGCAAGGCACGATTGTATTGTTGCCATCGAGGATAAAAGATGGGGTTTATATCATATTTCATGAGTTTATCCTCTACATCATGTCATCTTGCTTAATGCGTTACTCGTTCTTTATGAACTTAATACTCTAGATGCAGGCGAGAGTCGGTTGATGTGTGGAGTAATAGTAGTAGATGCAGGCGAGAGTCGGTCTACTTGTTGCGACGTGATGCCTATATACATGATCATGCCTAGATAATCTCATAATTATTCGCTTTTCTATCAATTGCTCGACAGTAATTTGTTCACCCACCGTAATACTTATGCTATCTTGAGAGAAGCCACTAGTGAAACCTATGGCCCCCGGGTCTATCTTTTATCATATAAGCTTTCAATCTACTTTTATTTGCATCTTTACTTTTTGCATCTATATTATAAAATACCAAAAATATATTTATCTTATCATACTATCTCTATCAGATCTCACTTTCGCAAGTGGCCGTGAAGGGATTGACTACCCCTTTCTTGCGTTGGTTGCGAGTTCTTTGTTTGTTTGTGTAGGTGTGTGGGACTTTTGAGGAGCCTCCTACTAGACTGAGACCTTGGTTCTCAAAAACTGAGGGAAATACTTATGCTACTATTGCTGCATCACCCTTTCCTCTTCAAGGAAAACCAACGCAAGCTCAAGACGTAGCAAGAAGGATTTCGCACCGCTGTCGGGAGGTCTTCGCCAAGTCAAGACATACCAAGTACCCATCACAAACCCATCTCCCTCGCATTTACATTATTTGCCATTTGCCTCTCGTTTTCCTCTCCCCCACTTCACCCTTGCCGTTTTATTCACCCTCTCTTTCCCAATCTCCCCCTCTCTTTCGCTTGCCTTTTTCTATTTGCTTGTGTGTTGGATTACTTGTTGCCATGGCGCAAGATAATACCAAATCGTGTGATTTCTCCAATACCAATAATAATGATTTCCTTAGTACTCCGATTGCTCCTCTTAATGATGTTGAGTCTTGTGAAATCAATACTGCTTTGCTGAATGTTGTTATGAAAGATCAATTCGCCGGCCTTCCTAGTGAAGATGCCGCTACTCATCTAAAAAACTTTGTTGATTTGTGTGAGATGCAAAAGAAGAAAGATACGAATAATGATATTGTTAAATTGAAATTATTTCCGTTTTCCCTTAGAGATCGTGCTAAAGTTTGGTTTTCGTCTTTGCCTAAGAATAGTATTGATTCTTGGAACAAGTTCAAAGATGCTTTTATCTCTAAGTATTTTCCTCCCGCTAAGATCATCACTCTTAGGACGATATTATGAATTTTAAACAACTTGATCATGAGCATGTTGCCCAATCTTGGGAAAGAATGAAATTGATGATTCGCAATTGCCCTACTCATGGTTTGAATTTATGGATGATCATACAAAATTTTTATGCCGGTTTGAACTTTGCTTCTAGAAATCTCTTAGATTCGGCCGCGGGAGGCACGTTTATGGAAATCACGTTAGGAGATTCTACAAAACTTCTTGATGATATTATGGCTAATTATTCTCAATGGCACACCGAAAGATCTTCTAGTAAAAAAGTGCATGCTATAGAAGAAATCAATGTTTTAAGTGGAAAGATGGATGAACTTATGAAATTGTTTGCTACTAAAAATACTCCTCTTGATCCCAATGATATTCCTTTGTCTACTTTGATTTGGAATAATAATGAATCTATGGATGTGAATTTTGTTGGTAGGAATAGTTTTGGTAACAATGCTTATAGAGGAAACTTTAATTCTAGACCGTTCCCTAGTAATTCCTCTAATAATTATGGAAATTCCTACAATAACTCTTATGGTAATTTTAATAAGATGCCCTCTGATTTTGAGAATAGTGTGAAATAATTTATGATTTCTCAAAAGAATTTTAATGCCTTGCTTGAATAAAAATTGCTCAAAGTTGATGATTTGGCTAGGAACATTGATAGAATTTCGCTCGATGTTGATTCTCTTAAACTTAGATCTTCTTCTCCTAAGCATGATATCAATGAGTCTCTCAAAGCAATGAGAATTTCCATTGATGAGTGCAAGGAAAGAACCGCTAGATTGCGTGCTAAGAAAGATTGCTTTGTAAAGGCATGTTCTTCTAGTTTCAATGAAAATAATGATGTAGATCTTAAAGTTATTGATGCGTCTCCTATTATATCCTTGTTTTGCAATATGAATCTTGGTAATAATGGGACTGGAGATGAGTCAACTTTAGTTAGAAGGCATCCCAAGAATTCGGAGTTTTTAGATCTTGATGCTAAATTTGGTAAAAGTGGGATTGGAGAGGTCATGACTTTAAATAGCATTGAACCCACTATTTCGGATTTCAAGGAATTTGATTATGATAATTGTTCTTTAGAAGGTTGTATTTCCTTGTTGCAATCCGTTGTTAATTCTCCTCATGCTTATAGTCAAAATAAAGCTTTTACCAAACATATCATTGATGCCTTGATGCAATCTTATGATGAAAAACTTAATTTGGAAGTTTCTATACCTAGAAAACTTAATGATGAGTGGGAACCTACTATAAAGATTAGAATTAAAGATCATGAGTGTTTTGCTTTGTGTGATTTGGGTGCTAGTGTTTCCACGATTCCGAAAACTTTTTGTGATATTCTAGGTTTCCATGATCTTGATGATTGCTCTTTAAATTTGCACCTTGCGGATTTCACCATTAAAAAAGCCAATGGGAAGGATCAATGATGTTCTCATTGTTGCAAATAAAAATTTGGTGCCCGTAGATTTTATCGCTCTTGATATAGATTGCAATCTTTCTTGCCCTATTATTCTTGGTAGACCTTTCCTTAGAACGATTGGTGCGATTATTGATATGAAGGAAGGGAATATTAGATTCCAATTTCCATTAAGGAAAGGCATGGAGCACTTTCCAAGAAAGAAAGTCAAATTACCTTATGAATCTATCATGCGAGCTACTTATGAATTGAGTGTCAAAGATGGCACCACTTAGATCTATCTTCGCTTTTATGCCTAGCTAGGGGCGTTAAAGGATAGCGCTAGTTGGGAGGCAACCCAATTTTATTTGCCTTTTTTTGGTTCCTGTTTAGTAATAAATTTTGCATGTACCTTATGTTTAGATGTGTTTTTATGTTTTAATTAGTGTTTGTGCCAAGTAGAACCTATGGGATAACCTATGATGATAGTTGATTTGATTCTGCTGAAAAACAGAAACTTTGCGCCCACTAATTTAGTTTTGTTAAATCACAGAAACGTGATTTTGCGTTGATTCTTTTTTCTTCTGATCAATAGACAAATTTTCCAGGACTTCCTATTTTTGTAGGATTTTTAGAGTTCCAGAAGTTTGCGTTAGTTACAGATTTACATAGACTGTTCTGTTTTTGACAGATTCTGTTTTTCGTGTGTTGTTTGCTTATTTTGATGCATCTATGGCTGGTAAAATATTTTATAAACCATAGAGAAGTTGGAATACAGTAGGTTTAACACCAAAATAAATAAAGAATGAGTTAATTACAGTACCTTATGTGGTGGTTTTGTTTTCTTTCACTAACGGAGCTTATAAGATTTCCTGTTGAGTTTTGTGTTGTGAAGTTTTCAAGTTTTGGGTAGAGCTTTGATGGACTATGGAATAAGGAGTGGCAAGAGCCTAAGCTTGGGGATGCCCATGGCACCCCAAGATATTAAGGATAGCCAAAAGCCTAAGCTTGGAGATGCCCTGGGAAGGCATCCCCTCTTCCGTCTTCGTTCATTGGTAACTTTACTTCGAGCTATATTTTTATTCGCCACCTGATATGTGTTTTGCTTGGAGTGTCATGTATTATATTAGTTTTTGCTTTTTAGTTTACCACAATCATCCTTGCTGTACACACCTTTTGGGAGAAGCCCACTTGATTAGAATTTGCTAGAATACTCTATGTGCTTCACTTATCTTTTGAGCTTGATAGTTTTTGCTCTAGTGCTTCACTTATATCTTTTAGAGCACGGCGGTGGCTTAATTTTGAAGAAATTTCTAGTCTCTCATGCTTCACTGATATTATTTTGAGAGTCTTTTAGAACAACATGGTATTTTCTATGGTTACAAATTTGGTCCTAGAATGATGAGCGTCCAAGTTGGGTATAATAAAAACTATCATAGGAAGTGAATTGGATGCTATGATCAATTTGATGCTTGATAATTGTTTTGAGATATAAAGGTAGTAATGTTAGGGTCATGCTGGTGGGTAATTATGAAATTGAGAAATACTTTTGTTGAAGTTGGCAAGTCCCGTAGCATGCACGTATGGTAAAAGTTGTGTGACAAATTTGTTGCATGAGGTGCTCTTTTGATTGTCTTCCTTATGAGTGGCAGTCGGGGACGAGCGATGGTCTTTTCCTACCAATCTATCCCTCTAGGGGCATACATAGTAGTACTTTGCTTCGAGGGCTAAGTAGACTTTTGCAATAAGTATATGAGTTCTTTATGACTAATGTGAGTCCATGGATATACGCACACTCATCCTTCCACTTTGCTAGCCTCTATTACTACCGCGCAACTTTCGCCGGTATCATGAACCCATTATTTATCTTCCTCAAAACAGCCACCATACCTACATATTATGGCACTTCCATAGCCATTCCGAGATATATTGCCATGCAACTTTCCACCGTTCCGTTTATTATGACACGCTCCATCATTGTCATATTGCTCTTTGCATGATCATGTAGTTGATATCGTATTTGTGGCAAGGCCACCTTCATAATTTTCATACATGTCACTCTTGATTCATTGCATATCCCAGTACACCGCCGGAGGCATTCATATAGAGTCATATCTTGTTCTAGCTTTGAGTTGTAAATCAATAAAAGTGTGATGATCTTCATTATTAGAGCATTGTCTCAGTGAGGAAAGGATGATGAAGACTATGATTCCCCCACAAGTCGGGATGAGACTTCGGACTTTAAAAAGAAAAAAAAGAAAAGAAAAAAAGGAGAAAGGCAAAAAAAAGGCCAAAGAAAAAAAGGAAAAAAAGAAAAAAAAGAAAAAAAGAAAAAGAGAGAAGGGACAAGGCTACTATCTCTTTTTCCACACTTGTGCTTCAAAGTAGCACCATGATCTTCATGATAGAGAGTCTCCTATGTTGTCAATTTCATATACTAAGTGGGATTTTTTCATTATAGAACTTGGCTTGTATATTCCAATGATGGGCTTCCTCAAAATGCCCTAGGTCTTCGTGAGCAAGCGAGTTGGATGCATACCCACTTAGTTTTTTTTGTTGAGCTTTCATATATTTATAGCTCTAGTGCATCTGTTGCATGGCAATCCCTACTCACTCACATTGATATCTATTAATGGGCATCTCCATAGCCCTTCGATACGCCTAGTTGATGTGAGACTATTTTCTCCCTCCTTTTGTCCTCACAACCACCACCTTATACCACCTTAGTGCTATGTCCATGGCTTACGCTCATGTATTGTGTAAGAGTTGGAAAAAGCTGAAGCGCGTTAAAAGTATGAAACAATTGCTTGGCTCGTCATCGGGGTTGTGCATGATGGGAGTATTTTTTGTAATGAAAATGAAGCATGGCCTAACTATATGATTTTGTAGGGACAAGCTTTCTTTGGCTATGATATTTTGATAGGACATGATTATTTGTTAGTATGCTTCGAAGCATTATTATTTTTATGTTTTATAAGCTTTTGTCTTGAATCATTTGGATGTGAACATTCATGCCACAATAACGAAAATTACATTGAGAAATATGCTAGGTAGCATTCCACATCAAAAATTCTGTTTTTATCATTTACCTACTCGAGGACGAGCAGGAATTAAGTGGGGATGCTTGATACGTCTCCAACGTATCTATAATTTTTGATTGTTCCATGCTATTATATTACCCCTTTTGGATGTTTATGGGCTTTATTTTACACATTTATATCATTTTTGGGACTAACCTACTAACCGGAGGCCCAGCCCGTATTGCTGTTTTTTTTCCTATTTCAGTATTTTGAAGAAAAGGAATATCAAACGGAGTCCAAACGGAATGAAACCTTCGGGTGGGCGCGCCCTCCTATCTTGTGGGCCCCTCGGGCGGCCACCAACGTACTTCTTCCTCCTATATAAGCCTACGTACCCCGAAAACATCCAGGAAGCCAACAAAACACAATTTCCACCATCAGAACCTTCAGATCCGCGAGATCCCATCTTGGAGCCTTCACGGCGCTCACGGAGAGGGAGTCGACCACGAAGGGCTTCTACATCAACACCATAGCCCCTCCGATGAGTTGTGAGTAGTTTACCACAGACCTTCGGGTCCATAGTTATTAGCTAGATGGCTTCTTCTCTCTTTTTGGATCTCAATACAATGTTCTCCCCCTCTCTTGTGGAGATCTATTTGATGTAAACTCCTTTTGCGGTATGTTTGCCAATATCTGATGAATTGTGGGTTTATGATCAAGTTTATCTATGAGAAATATTTGAATCTCCTCTGAATTCTTTTATGTATGATTGAGTTATCTTTGCAAGTCTCTTCAAATTATCAGTTTGGTTTGGCCTACTAGATTGATCTTTCTTGCCATGGGAGAAGTGCTTAGCTTTTGGTTCAATCTTACGGTGTCCTCAGCCGGTGACAGAAAGGGTTGCAAGGCACGTATTGTATTGTTACCATCGAGGATAAAAAGATGGGGTTTATATCATATTGCTTGAGTTTATCCCTCTACATCATGCCATCTTGCTTAATGCGTTACTCTGTTCTCTACGAACTTAATACTCTAGATGCAGGCAGGAGTCGGTCGATGTGTGGAGTAATAGTAGTAGATGCAGTCAGGAGTCGGTCTACTTGTTGCGGATGTGATGCCTATATACATGATCATGCCTAGATAATCTCATAATTATTCGCTTTTCTATCAATTGCTCGACAGTAATTTGTTCACCCACCGTAATACTTAGGCTATCTTGAGAGAAGCCACTAGTGAAACCTATGGCCCCGGGGTCTATCTTTTATCATATAAGCTTTCAATCTACTTTTATTTGCATCTTTACTTTTTGCATCTACATTATAAAGTACCAAAAATATATTTATCTTATCATACTATCTCTATCATATCTCACTTTAGCAAGTGGCCGTGAAGGGATTGACAACCCCTTTATTGCGTTTGTTGCGAGTTTTTTGTTTGTTTGTGTAGGTGTGTGGGACTTTTGAGGAGCCTCCTACTGGATTGATACCTTGGTTCTCAGAAACTGAGGGAAATACTTACGCTACTATTGCTGCACACCCTTTCCTCTTCAAGGAAAACCAACGCAAGCTCAAGACGTAGCACCCGCCCAAAAAATGATTCCTCCCCCTGACATCTGGGGTGCACCGTTTCGGAAGCTGACCTGTGGGCCTACTAAGTTGACGTACCAAGGGCTTTGTCAACTTAGTCAATATAAATGATTCTAGCTGCAGTGACCATACAATGTCCATCCAACAGCCGTCGTGCTTCTTCAACCTCTGGTCTTCTTGCTCCAGCCGCCCAAAGCAAATACTGGTCGTCGTCAGCCGCCTCCTGCCTCTCGTGGCCGGTCAGTCTTTGCCACGGAGGCCTCACCGCCCCCTACTACTCCCACCGCTGGCCAGGCCATCCCTCCACTCACCCACACCCCCTGTTATTTTGCGGCAACGGCAGCCTCACACCGCAGCCGAACCAGTGAACCCTCGTACTCCTCTCCGGTGTGCATCCACTGCCGCATCTTCCCCGGCTCCGTGTCGTCCCCTTCCTAGGCCTCACCGTCGTCCACCGCCGTGGTGCTCTCGGCACGGTGTGGTCAACATGGTCAAGGAACGACTTCCATCTGACATTGACTGTACGTGGAGAGGCTGACAGCTGGGTCCACGGCCGCAGCAAGGAAGTGCCTCCTTATTACGCGGAAAATAATGATTCCTCCACCGACAATTTGGGACCCACCGGACGGGCCATCGATTTTGCAAAAAACGTTTCCCCATCGCTGGGACCCAGCAGCTACATCTTCGCACGCAAGGAAGTGCGTCCGAAAAAACGATTCGCCCCCCTAACCGCTGGGACCCACCAGCTACATCTTCGCACGCAAGGAAGTGCGTCCGAAAAAAAAGATTCACCCCCTGACTGCTGGGACCCACCAGCTACATCTTCGCACGCAAGGAAGTGCATGACAGTCGAGACCCACCTGGTCGAAGCGTACATAGCGTTGTCATTCTGGTCGCGAACGTGTACGTACATATCGGTGGATGTAGAGGCGCGCACGTGTCATAATAGAGGCGCGCATGTGTCGTAGTAGAGGCACACATGTAGCATATACATGTACGTACAACGGCCAGTGTGCAAGAAAGAAAATACGGCCACGTATGTGTACATACGGGCGGGGTCTCGAACGCCTACTCGCACATATGTACGGCCAGGGCTCGTGTACATGGCTGGGTCAAAATGGAGAAACATCATCGTCGTCGTGTTCATGGGGAGCCAACCGGCTAGGTTGGAACGGAATGCGTCGTCGTGTTCATTGGGAGGGCTTGGACGGAATAGGCAATGGAAACGAGGCCTGGCGTACCACGGAACGGAGGAAACGACCTTGTGTTCGATCGGACACATTTGAAACAGGATCCTGTTCATCGGGAGGGGTCTGGCATACCGCAAAACGGAGGAAACGGACCTCCTACGGTCGAAACGGGGGTCCTGTTGATCGGGAGGGGTGTGGCGTACCGCAAAACGGATGAAACGGACTTGTGTTGGAGCGCTACTGGTCAAACGGGGTCCCGTTCATCGGGAGGGGTGTGGCGTACCGCAAAACGGGACTCCACGGGATATTGTTCATCTCCAACGTCGACCTCCTCTAGCCTCCACGGGCTACCGTCGACCTCCTCCAGCCTCCACGGGCTCCTGGTCATCCAGACTCCACAGCACGCTACTCCACCAGCTACTATTCAACCACCCCTCCACGGGCACCCTTCCACCGTCTACTGTTCATCCAACCCTCCACGGGGTCGTCCTGTTCATCCAGCCCTCCACGGGGTCGTCCTATTCATCCAGCCCTCCACGGGGTCCTGTTCATACAGCCCCAACCGGCACGATCGAGGTAACTCCACGGGGTCCTATTCATCCACCCCCACCACTCACTGGTCATCCAACCCCCGCCCCCGCAACGCTCACTATTCATCCAGAGAGGCATCATCGATCGACTTGATTAGTAGCGATGGCGAATCGCTCGATCGGGTTCGATTAACGACCATCGATCGATCGCTCGGGTTCGATAACGCGTAGCTGCGGTCTGTCGCCGGGTTCGCGAGCCCAACGCCTCGCTCGGGTTCAGTTAGAGCCAACGCCTCGCACACACACACACACGTATGTGTACGAGAGAAACGCGCATCGCTCAGCCCCCGACCGCCCACCGTAACCGGGAACTCCCCAAAATTTTCCTCGCCCTTGCTTCTACCATGGTTTTTTCCGTCATGGACCGCCCAAAGAATGTCATGCAGCTGCGTCTCCGGCCCACCCAGGACGAAAAGCCCATTTTCTGTCATGATTTTTTGTCATAGAAATAGGAACCCACCACATCTATGATGATACCGGGTTTTGTCACAATTATCGTCATAGAAGTGTCATAAGTATGACAATTTTTTTTCGTTCGGCCCAAAATGTCACGGATGTGTCTTTTTTTGTAGTGCTAGTAGGTTTCCACCAAGAAGGAGAGAGGGGGAAGGCAGGAGAGGGAGAGAGGGAGAAGGAAAGGGGGGGCGCCCCCCTTCCCTTGTCCTATTCGGACTCAAGGGGGGGGCATGTGGCCAGCCCTCCTACAGCCTTCCTCTCTCTCCACTAAGGCCCATCGAGGCCCATTAGTTCCCCGAGGGGGTTCCGGTAATCCTCCGGCACTCCGATTTTATCCGAAACTTCTCTGGAACACTTCTGGTGTCCGAATATAGTGATCCAATATATAAATCTTTATGTCTCGACCATTTCGAGACTCCTCGTCATGTTTGTGGTCTCATCCGGGACCCCGAACAAACTTCGGTCATCAAAAACACATAACTCTTAATGCATATCGTCATCGAACGTTAAGCGTGCGGACCCTACGGGTTCGAGAACTATGTAGACATGACCGAGACACATCTCCGGTAAATAACCAATAGTTGAACCTGAATGCTCATATTGTCTCCTACATATTCTACTTAGATCTTTATCGGTCAAACCGCATAACAACATATGTTGTTCCCTTTGTCATCGGTATGTTACTTGCCCGAGATTCGATCGTCGGTATCATCATACCTAGTTCAATCTTGTTACCGGCAAGTCTCTTTACTCGTTTCATAATACTTCAGCCCACAACTAACTCATTAGTCGCAATGCTTGCAAGGCTTATAGTGATGAGCATTATCGAGAGGGCCCAAAGATACCTCTCCGAAACACGGAGTGACAAATCCTAAACTCGATCCATGCCAACCCAACAAACACTTTCGGAGACACCTATAGAGCATATTTATAATCACCCTTTTATGTTGTGACGTTTGATAGCACACAGGGTGTTCCTCCGGTATTCGGGAGTTGCATAATCTCATAGTCTGAGGAACATGTATAAGTCATGAAGAAAGTAGTTGAAACTGTAACGATCAAAATGCTAAGCTAACAGATGGGTCATGTCCATTGATACGTCTCCGTCGTATCTATAATTTTTGATTGTTCCATGCCAATATTATTCAACTTTCATATACTTTTGGCAACTTTTTATACTATTTTTGGGACTAACATATTGATCCAGTGCCAGTTCCTGCTTGTTGCATGTTTTATGTTTCGCAGAAACCCAATATCAAATGGAATCCAAACGGGATAAAAACGGATGGAGAATTATTTTGGAATATTTGTAATTTTTGGGAGGAAGAATCAACGCGAGACGGTGCCCGAGGGGGCCACGAGGCAGGGGGGCATGCCTTGGACCCTTGTGGGCACCCTGTAACGCGGTTGACGCTCTTATTTTGCCGCAAGAAAGCTAATTTTATGAGAAAAATCTGGGTGAAAGATTCACCCCAATCGGAGTTACGGATCTCCGGATATAAAAGAAACGGTGAAATGGCACAATCTGAGAACGCAGAAACAGAGAAAGACAAAGAGATAGATCCAATCTCGGAGGGGCTCTCGCCCCTCCCATGCCATGGGAGACAAGGACCAGAGGGGAAACCCTTCTCCCATTTAGGGAGAAGGTCAAGGAAGAATAAGAAGAAGAAGGGGGGCTCTCTCCCCCTTGCTTCCGGTGGCGCCGGAGCGCTGCCGGGGAGCATCATTATCACCGTGATCTTCACCAACACCTCCATCATCTTCACCAACATCTCCATCACCGTCCCCCATCTATATTCAGCGGTCCACTCTCCCGCAACCTGTTGTACCCTCTACTTAAACATGGTGCTTTATGCTTCATATTATTATCCAATGATGTGTTGCCATATGCTATGATGTCTGAGTAGATATTTGTTGTCCTATCGGTGATTGATGAATTGCTATGATTGGTTTAATTTGCTTGTGGTTATGTTGCTGTCCTATTGTGCCCTCCGTGTCGTGCAAGCGTGAGGGATTCCCGCTGTAGGGTGTTGCAATATGTTCATGATTGGCTTACAGTGGGTTGCTTGAGTGACAGAAGCATAAACCAGAGTAAGGGGGTTGTGGCGTATGGGATAAAGGAGACTTGATGCTTTAATGCTATGGTTGGGTTTTACCTTAATGATCTTTAGTAGTTGCGGATGCTTGCTAGAGTTCCAATCATAAGTGCATATGATCCAAGAAGAGAAAGTATGTTAGCCTATGCCTCTTCCACATAAAACTTGCTATCGGTCTAGTAAAGTAGTCAATTGCTTAGGGGCAATTTCACAACTCCTACCACCGCTTTTCCACACTCGCTATATTTAATTTATTGCTTCTTTATCTAAACAGCCCTTACTTTTTATTTACGTGCTCTTTATTATCTTGCAAACCTATTCAACAACACCTACAAAGTACTTCTAGTTTCATACTTGTTCTAGGTAAAGCAAACACTAAGCGTGCGTAGAGTCGTATCAGTGGCAGATAGGACTTGAGAGAATATTTATTCCACCTTTAGCTCCTCGTTGGGTTCGACACTCTTACTTATCGAAAACTGTTGCGATCCTCTATACTTGTGGGTTATCAAGACCTTTTTCTGACACCGTTGCCGGGGAGTCATAGCATGGGGTGAATATTCTCATGTGTGCTTATTTGCTTCATCACTAATTAATTTTTATTTGCCATACTTAGTTGTTTTCTATCTTTAGTTATGGGTAGGAAATGCAAAATACCAAAAAAAAATAGTTGTACCTACTGAACCAATGGTTGAAGAACCACTCAAAATCTATCACACTCCTGAAGCTTTTTACTTGGATCATCCTCGATCCCTTTGTGCTCGTGCTAAAACCCCAACTAGCTTAGTTGAGGGCAAATCTTTAGATGAGCATGCTTGTTATGTGCGACACCGTATATCTGAAAAAGGGAAACTTTTACTGGATCAAATTCATCGTCTGCAATGCTATGCTTGGACTTTATGTGAAATATATGATGTTACTTGTTGTTCTAAAAACCCTAAGAAACACCTTCCCTACCAATGTGAGTTTATTGATAATGGAATCGTATCTTCGTATGCTAAGGGTGTTTATAATTACTATGATATTCAACAAATTCAAGAATTTGTTGCTTTTAAGGGTGCTTATGAAATTGCTTCTTTGATTGAAAAGTATGATGCTGCTCTCTACAAATCTGAAAATTTTGCCATACTTGAATATTTTTATGATAATTATGCTTCTAATGCCTATGTTAAACTATATATTGAGAAATTCTCCGCTGTCCAAGAAGAGACTAATATTTTGCAGGAAGCTATGGAAGAAGAAATTGATCAAACTGTGAGCTAATTGGATGAAAAAGATGATGAGGAGAGCGAAGAACAAAAGGAGGAAGAGCGGATTAGCTACCCGTGCCCACCTTCTAATGAGAGTAACTCTTTAACTCATACATTGTTTAATTTCCCTTCGTGCTTACCAAAGGATGATTGCTATGATGATTACTATGATGATTGTTATGATCCCGTTGATTCTCTTGAAATATCCTCTTTTGATGATGCTTGCTATGCTTGTGGCCAAGATGCCAATATGAATTATGCTTATGGAGATGAACTTGCTATAGTTCCTTATGTTAAACATGAAATTGTTGCTATTGCACCCATGCATGATAGTCCTATTATCTTTTTGAATTCTCCCGACTACACTATATCGGAGAAGTTTGTGCTTATTAAGGATTATATTGATGGGTTGCCTTTTACAGTTGCACATGATAATTTTGATAGATATAATATGCATGTGATTGCTGCCCCTACTTGCAATTATTATGAGAAAGGAACTATATCTCCACCTCTCTATGTTTCCAATATGATAAAATTGCAAGAAACTGCTTATACTATGCGTTGGCCTTCACTTGGTGTGCATGAATTGTTCTTTTATGACATGTCGATGCATAGGAAGAGAGTTAGACTTTGTTGTTGCATGATATATGTTACTTTGTGCTCACTACTAAATCACAAATCACTGTTAATTAAAATTGGCTTTGATATACCTTGGGATCCGGGTGGATTCACTACTTGAGCACTATATGCCTAGCTTAATGGCTTTAAAGAAAGCGCTGCCAGGGAGATAACCCAGAAGTTTTAGAGAGTCATTTATTTCTGTTGAGTGCTTTTATATAGTCTACAAACAAAAAAACAAAGAGGGGAACCGAAAACTTTTCAAAAAGGAAAGTGAAAGTGAGAAAGACAAGCATTGTTGAAGTGGGAGCTAGCCTTGAACTTTGTTCATGCTCACGGAAACTTTGTGAATCTTAATTATAGAAACTTTTCATCAACACTAATTATCCCCTTGTACAATTCCGGGTTCGGGCGTACAAACTCGCCGCTCTATATTCACAGTGACAATGAGTGAATGCTCTTATCCGCCTGAACGTTCTCCAGTTAAACTGCACTCCAGATTTGATAAAAATGCTCTTCAAAATATAGATATGATTAACATGTTAGTTTTGTCCAGTTTGATTCGTACTACTTCTATATGAACACCTATAGGAAAAACTGTCTATGCCGAATGATATTTCAGAATAACTATGTGGACTTTCTTCTTTACCATTTGTATGACCCTTTTTTTTGTATACCCAAATGTTATTTCTAAACGTTGTTTTATTCTGCAGGTTGTTTGCATACTCAAATAGAGAGTCATACACACACAGACTTGCTTAGTTTGGTCTCTTTGCATATATCACTGTTTTTTCCTTCCACAAACACTTTTTAGATTCATTTTGACACACTTCTGAGTGTTGTCACACATAATGACTGCGGTTCACGCAACATGTAACTTTCCAGTTAATGTTAATTGAGAATTATTGTTTTGCATCACACTAGCAAGATAGGAACACAACAGACAAGATTAGCATGGCAATCCTTTTTTATTATGTGCGACGGCACCCATTTTTGTTTTTTCACCGACACATCAATCTGCATATAGGATGTGGCGTTTGACCCTCATAACATCAAGAACTTGTCAATGGACTGCACTCATGCTAGAGAATTGGTCTTTGCAGGTGCTTATCTTTTGTTATTGTTATCTTATTACACTATCTAGAATGTTACTAGCATTAGAACTGTCATTGACCCTACTGGCATCCTTCTTTCCTTTTAACTTAACCTTGACAGAGGCAAACAAACCTATTGATGATGTGGAAAGATGTCAAGCACATTCTTTAGAATGATAAACTGTTGGGTGACAGAGTGCAGGAAATCGTCAAAGAGGGTGATGCCTACACGAGTTCTACAAGAAAGTAGTTTCCCTCTTGGGGGCTTCGTCTCGGAGCTCGGCATCGGCAAGCGGGAGCAGTGGTTTGCGGCGGTTGTGGCGTCCAGGCTTCTATGGCAACGATGATGGTGGGAGCGATGTCGGCGACGCGGCAATGGTTGCGGTAGTCGGCTCTTGTCCGGCGTGTCCGTGGTTTTGCCTCGGTCCGTTTGTTGCTGTGGAGTCGAAGCTGCGGTGGCGGGGCCCTGTGGTATACGATGACTGGCTGCAGGTGGCCCGTTCAATGATCTTCCGTGGTGCCAGCCGTGCCTGGTTCTGTCCTTCAGAGTTCTCCGCCAGAGTCGGAGCTGCGATGTCTGGCCGCAGGTGGCTGAGTTTGGCGCAGACCTTCATGTAGCTTCACGCGTCTGCTTCAGTTTGGGTTGAGTCGACGATCGCCTACGGCGAAGTCGGAGTCGTTTGCTCAGAGTGTAGGGATGGCGATGACGCCTCTAGGGGAGGAGTGATGACGATGATGCCTGCGTGCTGTCTCGCCGAGGCCCTCTTTGGAGTGGTGTGCGTGGGGTTTCTTATGTGTGCCGCTCAGCGGTTGTGATGGTTTTCGCCCGGTTCTCCATAATTAACTGGGCAATCTGGTTTTCGCTCGGTTTTCCCTAATTAACTGAGCAACTCTTTTCTTCTTAATGAATGTAGGATAACTGCCATTTCGAAAAAAAAGAAAGTAGATGTATCTCCCCATAAGGAAATGGCGGTGGTTGATATCAACAAATAATGAGAATTCCATGATGAAAAAGATGTAGTGACATGTTGGAACTGCTAAAGTGAGGAGTATGATCCAGTAGGTCCCTAAATGATCCTAATAACCTCCTCCACTCATGTTAATCATATCTATATTTTATAGTTCTTTAAAGATGGAATTGGCATTTGGTTGACGGATCCTTAAAGCACTTTTTTTTTGCAAATCACCATGTAGTTAACCAATATTTTATAGTTCTTTTATTGCAGAACATGGAAAAACCTATGATATAAGCCTTCTGTAGCAATGCACCGGTATTTAGCTCACAAAGAAGTGGCAAAAAGGATTGGAGTGGTGGAGCCAACAAAGAAAAAAGCTCTTTGTGAAATCAGAACAAAGTCGAAAATAGAGTGCTTCATTTCCTACAACTGTTTCTTGTGTTATTACTTTCATAGTGAGTGCAAGTTCGCAATCACATATATGCAGAGGCCGGCTGCTAATGGGTTCTAGGTGGCCGCGAGTGAGGAAATTATATTAGCCAAGGAGTGAGCCCTCTGTTTTGTGGTGTAGCAGCATTGTCTATTACAATGTACATTATATTACTTTCCTTCTCTTTTTATAATTGTAACTGAAGGATTTTTTGCTAAAATAAATTGGGTGCATTACAAGCTTATGTTGAGTGTGTAAATTACTATCATTTTGTTGTCATGGAGCCCTGAAAAATGACATTTTCTTTCATTTCCCTGTTCTTCATTTCCAGATCTGAACCGTGTCATTGCTTATCAATTCTCACATCCATTATTATCAGTTCACAAGGATGCATCCCTTCTTACATGGGGAACCAGATAACAAGAACGGGTAGAGCAGGCTTCCAACCTCCTCCATGGAAGACGATTATGGTGCGTGACCTCAAGCAATTGTTAGTTTAGATTGGTAACAATAATTGAAAATCCTATATATTGCTTTTGTTTTTCTATTAGCGGTACTAAAGATTGCTCTAGGCACAAGAATAGTGGAAGGTTACCGGTTCTTAGGAAATGTAGTTCTTTTTGTTTCCAGCATGTTAGAAGTTGCGTGTGTAGAACTAATGAAGTCGATAATCCAATTATGTGCCAGTACCTTCAGGTGCTGGTTTATTTGTCTTAGTGTCGTTGCTCTTTATGTAGAGACATGGCCTTCCTCATTCTTAAGTTATTTTCCTTTGCAGCCAACATTTTCCAAGGTTGTGATAAAAATGGATGAGGTCGTCTTTCTACAAGCCATCATGAGCTGTTATATGATCTTTTTTACATGGCATGACGTTTAAGGAAGCAAAGGTTCTCCGAGGTTGTCATTTGATAATTTTCGTACTACGGTTTTTGCATAGAATTATAATGTAGCAAGTAATTTCGGCCTATGGTCATCTTTTATATCAAGACGAATACCTGATAATCCAAAAAATTAAGAGAAAAGCAAACTCATTCATTGTGTAGTTTTTGCTGATATACATTTTACCTTGGCGTGCGCCTCTATGTCATCTTCGGATGGCACCGTTTGGATGTTGGCGTGCCGCATTGATGGATGTTTATATGGACACATGAACTTTCTCTCCCGTTGCAACGCACGGGCATATGTGCTAGTATAGTCTACAAACAAAAAAACAAAGAGGGGAACCGAAAACTTTTCAAAAAGGAAAGTGAAAGTGAGAAAGACAAGCATTGTTGAAGTGGGAGCTAGCCTTGAACTTTGTTCATGCTCACGGAAACTTTGTGAATCTTAATTATAGAAACTTTTCATCAACACTAATTATCCCCTTGTACAATTCCATTGTATTATAAAAATAATATGCCAAGGTTTGCCTTTAGGATGTTTACAATGCTTGTTGGTTTGTACGGTGCAGGACATAAACTTTGGCTGTAGTGCGTGATTTTACATTTTTTTTACTGGAACGTCAAATGGTTCTGATTCTTTTTGCACTGTCTTTTTGTACAATTTTTTTATTTTTCCTAATTTTGGTAGAATTTTTGGGGTACCAGAAGTATGGTGAATTTTCAGATTGCTACAGACTATTCTGTTTTTGACAGATTCTCTTTTGATGCATAGTTTGCTTGTTTTGATGAATCCATGAATTTATATTAGTGGATTAAGCCATGGAAAAGTTATATTACAGTAGACACAATGCAAAAACAAAATATGAATTGGTTTGTAACAGTTCTTAGAGTAGTGTTTTGCCTTATTATACTAACGGATCTTACCGAGTTTTCTGTTGAAGTTTTGTGTGGATGAAGTGTTTGATCGAGGAGGTCTCCATGCGAGAAAAAGGAGGCAAGAGCTCAAGCTTGGGGATGCCCAAGGCGCCCCAAGTAAATATTCAAGGAGACTTAAGCGTCTAAGCTTGGGGATTCCCCGGAAGGCATCCCCTCTTTCTTCAACAAGTATCGGTATGTTTTCGTATTCGTTTCGTTCATGCGATATGTGCAAGTCTTGGAGCGTCTTTTGCATTTAGTTTTCACTTTTATTTTATGCACCACGCTGGTATGAGATATTCCTTGGTTGATTTATTGTCATTGCACTTCACTTAAATCTTTTGAGTATGGCTTTATAGAATGCTTCATGTGCTTCACTTATATCATTTGAACTTTGGATTGCCTGTTTCTCTTCACATAGAAAACCACCATTTGTAGAATGCTTTTTTGCGTCACTTATATCTGTTAGGGCGTGGGCATATCTTTTGTAGAAAGAATTAAACTCTCTTGCTTCACTTATATCTATTTAGAGAGATGACATGAATTGGTCATTTACATGGTTAGTCATAAAATCCTACATAAACTTTTAGATCATTGAATATGATATGTTTGATTCCTTGCAATAGTTTTGCGATATAGAGATGATAATATGTGAGAGGTTCTAGTAGATGGTTGTGTTTAGTAAGGATATTGGTGTTAAGGTTTGTGATTCCCCTAGCATGCACGTATGGTAAAAGTTGTGCGACAAATTTGTTGCATGGGGTGCTCTTTTAATTGTCTTCCTTACGTGTGGAGGTCGGGATCGCGCGATGGTTAACTCCTACCAACCCTTCCCCTAGGAGCATGCGTAGTAGTACTTTGCTTCGAGGGCAAGTAGACTTTGGCAATAAGTATATGAGTTCTTTATGACTAATGTGAGTTCATGGATTATACGTACTCTCACCCTTCCATCATCGCTAGCCTCTTAGGTACCGTGCATTGCCCTTTCTCACCTCGAGAGTTGGTGCAAACTTCGCCAGTGCATCCAAACCCCGTGATATGATACGCTCTATCACACATAAGCCTCCTTATATCTTCCTCAAAACAACCACCATACCTACCTATTATGGCATTTCCATAGCCATTCCGAGATATATTGCCATGCAACTTCCATCATCATCATATACATGACTTGAGCATTCATTGTCATATTGCTTTGCATGATCGTAAGATAGCTAGCATGATGTTTTCATGGCTTGTCCATTTTTTGATGTCATTGCTACGCTAGATCATTGCACATCCTGCATACATCACGGAGGCATTCATATAGAGTCGTATCTTTGTTCTAGATATCGAGTTGTAATATTGAGTTGTAAATAAATAAAAGTGTGATGATCATCATTATTAGAGCATTGCCCCAGTGAGGAAAGGATGATGGAGGCTATTATTCCCCCACAAGTCGGGATGAGACTCCGGACTTTATGAAAAATAAAAGAGGCCAAAGAAGCCCAAATAAAAAAGAGAGGCCAAAGAAGCCCACCAAAAAAGTAAATAAAAAATAAAAAAAATAAAAAAATAAAAAATGAGAGAAAAGGAGAGAAGGGGAAATGTTGCTATCCTTTTACCACACTTGTGCTTCAAAATAGCACCATGTTCTTCATATAGAGAGTCTCTTGAGTTATCACTTTCATATACTAGTGGGAATTTTCATTATAGAACTTGGCTTATATATTCCGATGATGGGCTTCCACAAATGCCCGAGGTCTTCATGAGCAAGCAAGTTGGATGCACACCCACTTAGTTTCAATTTGATCTTTCATACACTTATAGCTCTAGTGCATCTGTTGCATGGCAATCCCTACTCCTCGCATTGACATCAATTGATGGGCATCTCCATAGCCCGTTGATTAGCCGCATCGATGTGAGACTTTCTCCCTTTTTGTCTTCTCCATGTAAACCTCCACCATCATACTCTATTCCACCCATAGTGCTATATCCATGGCTTGCGCTCATGTATTGCGTGAAGGTTGAAAAGGCTGAAGCGCGTTAAAAAGTATGAACCAATTGCTTGCTGAAACCGGGGTTGTGCATGATGGGAGTATTTTGTGTGATGAAAATAAAGTGGCCTAACTATATGATTGTGTAGGGATGGCGTTCTTTAGCATTGATATTTTGAAAGACATGATTGTTTATTGGGATGCCCTAAGTATTATTGTTTTTATGTCAAACGATAGACTATTGCTTTGAATCACTCGTGTCTTAATATTCATGCCATGATTAGACATATGATCAAGATTATGCTAAGTAGCATTCCACATCAAAAAATATCTTTTTTATCATTTACCTACTCGAGGACGAGTAGGAATTAAGCTTGGGGATGCTGATACATCTCCGTTGTATCTATAATTTTTGATTGTTCCATGCCAATATTATTCAACTTTCATATACTTTTGGCAACTTTTTATACTATTTTTGGGACTAACATATTGATCCAGTGCCCAGTGCCAATTCATGTTTGCTGCATGTTTTATGTTTCGCAGAAACCCAATATCAAACAGAGTCCAAACAGGATAAAAATGGACGTAGAATTATTTTGGAATATTTGTGATTTTTGGGAGGAAGAATCAACACGAGACGGTGCCCAAGGGGGGCACAAGGCAGGGGGCGCGCCCTGGACCCTCGTGGGCACCCCATAAGGCGGTTCGCTCTTCTTTTGCCGCAAGAAAGCTAATTTTATGAGAAAAATCTGGGCGAAAGATTCTCCCAAATCGGAGTTACGGATCTTCGAATATAAAAGAAACGGTGAAAGGGTAGAATCTGAGAACGCAGAAACAGAGAGAGACAGAGAGATAGATCCAATCTCGGAGGTGCTCTCGCCCCTCCCACGCCATAGGAGCCAAGGACCAGAGGGGAAACCCTTCTCCCATCTAGGGAGAAGGTCAAGGAAGAAGAAGAAGAAGAAGAAGAGGGGGGCTCTCTCCCTCTTGCTTCCGGTGGCGCCGGAGCGCTGCCGGGGGCCATCATCATCACCGCGATCTTCACCAACACCTCCATCATATTCACCAACATCTCCATCACCTTCCCCCATCTATATTCAGTGGTCCACTCTCTCGCAACCCGCTGTACCCTCTATTTAAACATGGTGCTTTATGCTTCATATTATTATCCAATGATATGTTGCCATCCTATGATGTCTGATTAGATTTTTGTTGTCCTATCGGTGATTGATGAATTGCTATGATTGGTTTAATTTTCTTGTGGTTATGTTGCTGTCCTATTGTGCCCTCCGTGTCGCGCAAGCGTGAGGGATTCCCGTTGTAGAGTGTTGCAATATGTTCATGATTCGGTTATAGTGGGTTGCTTAACAGAAGCATAAACCCGAGTAAGGGGGTTGTGGCGTATGGGATAAAGGGGACTTGATGCTTTAATGCTATGGTTGGGTTTTACCATAATGATATTTAGTAGTTGCGGATGCTTGCTATAGTTCCAATCATAAGTGCATATGATCCAAGAAGAGAAAGTATGTTAGCTTATGCCTGTCCCACATAAAACTTGCTATCGGTCTAGTAAAGTAGTCAATTGCTTAGGGACAATTTCACAACTCCTACCACCGCTTTTCCACACTCGCTATATTTACTTTATTGCTTCTTTATCTAAACAGCCCATACTTTTTATTTACGTGCTCTTTATTATCTTGCAAACCTATCCAACAATACCTACAAAGTACTTCTAGTTTCATACTTGTTCTAGGTAAAACGAACACTAAGCGTGCGTAGAGTCGTATCAGTGGCAGATAGGACTTGAGAGAATATTTATCCACCTTTAGCTCCTCGTTGGGTTTGACCCTCTTATCAAAAACTATTGCAATCCCCTATACTTGTGGGTTATCATCCATCACATCATTCTTCTAATGATGTGAGCCCGTTCATCAAATGACAACACATGTCTATGGATAGGAAACATAACCATCTTTGATTAACGAGCTAGTTAAGTAGAGGCATACTAGGGACAATATGTTTTGTCTATGTATTCACACATGTACTAAGTTTGCGGTTAATACAATTCTAGCATGAATAATAAACATTTATCATGAAATAAGGAAATAAATAATAACTTTATTATTGCCTTTAGGGCATATTCCCTTCAGTCTCCCACTTGCACTAGAGTCAATAATCTAGTTCACATCGCCATGTGATTCAACACCAATATTTCATATCTGTATGTGATTAACACCCATAGTTCACATCGCCGTGTGATCAACACCCAAAGGGTTTACTAGAGTCAATAATCTAGTTCACATCGCTATGTGGTTAACACCCAAAGAGTACTAAGGTGTGATCATGTTTTGCTCATGAGAGAAGTTTAGTCAACGGGTATGTCACATTCAGAGCCGTATGTATTTTGTTAAATATTCTATGTCTACAATGCTCTGCATAGAGCTACTCTAGCTAATTGCTCCCACTTCCAATATGTATCCAGATAGAGACTTAGAGTCATCTGGATCGGTGTAAAAGCTTGCATCAACATAGCTCTTTAAGACGAACTCTTTATCACCCCCATCATCGAGAAACATTTCCTTAGTCTTCACTAAGGATAATTTTGACTGCTGTCCAGTGATCTACTTCTAGATCACTATTGTACCCCCTTGCCAAACTCATGGCAAGGTACACAATAGGTCTGGTACACAGACTTTATAGAAACTATGAGTGAAGCATAGGGAATGACTTTTATTCTCTTTCTATCTTCTACCGTGGTCGGGTTTTGAGTCTTACTCAATTTTACACCTTGTAATATAGACAAGAACTCCTTCTTTGACTGATCTGTTTTGAACTCTTTCAAAAATTTGTCAAGGTATATACTCATTGAAAATCTTACGAAGCGTCTTCATCTATCTTTATAGATCTTGATGCCCAATATGTAAGCAGCTTCACCGAGGTCTTTCATAGAAAAACTCTTATGCAGGTATCCCTTTATGCTATCCAGAAATTCTACATCATTTCCAATCAACAATATGTCATCCACATATAATATTAGAAATGCTACAGAGCTCCCACTCACTTTCTTGTAAATACGGGCTTCTCCAAAAGTCTGTATAAAACCATATGCTTTGATCACACTATCACAACGTTTATTCCAACTCGAAGAGGCTTGCACGAGTCCATAAATGGATCGCTGGAGCTTACACACTTTGTTAGCACCCTTTGGATCGACAAAACCTTCTGGTTGCATCATATACAACTCTTCTTCTAGAAATCCATTCAGGAATGTAGTTTTGACATCCATCTGCCAAACTTCATAATCATAAAATGCGGCAATTGCTAACATGATTTGGACAGACTTAAGCATCGCTACGGGTGAGAAAGTCTCATCATAGTCGACTCCTTGAACTTGTCGAAAACCTTTTGTGACAAGTCAAGCTTTGTAGATAGTAACACTACTATCAACGTCCGTCTTCGTCTTGAAGATCCATTTTTTATATGGCTTGCCGATCATCGAGCAAGTCCACCAAAGTCTACACTTTGTTCTCATACATGGATCTCATCTCAGATTTCATGGCCTCAAGCCATTTTGCGGAATCTGGGCTCATCATCACTTCCTCATAGTTCATAGGTTTATCATGGTCTAGTAAGATGATTTCTAGAATAGGATTACCATACCACTCTGGTGCGGATCGTACTCTAGTTGACCTACGAGGTTCGGTTGTAACTTGATCTGAAGTTTCATGATCATCATCATTAGCTTCCTCACTAATTGGTGTAGGAATCACTGGACCTGATTTCTGTGATGAACTACTTTCCAATTCGGGAGAAGGTACAGTTACCTCATCAAGTTCTATTTTAAATTCCTTCCACTCACTTCTTTCGAAAGAAACTCCTTCTCTAGAAAGGATCCATTCTTAGCAACGATGTTGCCTTCAGATCTGTGATAGAAGGTGTACCCAACAATTTCCTTTGGGTATCCTATGAAGACACATTTCTCCGATTTGGGTTCGAGCTTATCAGGTTGAAGCTTTTTCACATAAGCATCGCAGCCCCAAACATTAAGAAATGACAACTTTGATTTCTTGCCAAACCACAGTTCGTAAGGCGTCATCTCAGCGGTTTTCGATGGTGCCCTGTTTAACATGAATGCAGCTGTCTCTAATGCATAACCCCAAAACGATATTAATAAATTGGTAAGAGACATCATAGATCGCACCATATCCTATAAAGTGCGGTTACGATGTTCGGACACACCATTAAGATGTGGTGTTCCAGGTTGTAACGCCCCGGATTTGATGCGCCAGGTGTCCGCCAGTTATTCGCCTTCTTTGCCATGTCTTTTGCTTGCGTGTTGCATTTTATCATGTCATCATGTGCATCTCATTTTGCATACGTGTTCGTCTCATGCATCCGAGCATTTTCCCCGTTGTCCGTTTTGCAATCCGGCACTCCTATGTCCTCTGGCATCCCCTTTTGTCTCCTGTTGTGAGCGGGTGTTAAACTTTCTCGGAATGGCCCGAGGTTTGCCAAGCGGCCTTGGTATAGCACCGGTAGACCGCCTGTCAAGTTTCATGCCATTTGGAGGTCGTTTGATACTCCAACGGTTAACCGGGAAACCGTAAAAGCCCCTTCTCTTTGCAGCCCAACACCCCTCCAAAGTGGCCCAAAACACAGCCAACTCCCCTCTATGCTCTCGGTCATTCGATCACAATCGTGTGGGCGAAAACCGTGCCTCATTTGGACACTCCTAGCTCCCTCTACCTATAAATATGTGCACCCCTCCTCTAATCCCGGGTCCAAACCCTAAAAAATCGCCCTCCGCCGCCACCGGACACGTCCGCTGCCACCGGACGAAATCGCCGCCGCCCCCACAGCCACTGGCGTCGCGCCACGTGGCACCTCCGCCCATGCCCGGCGAGCCTGCAGCGAACCCGCCCGAGCCCATCGCGCCACCGCCCGCGCCTCGGCGCCCGACCCCACCGCCGACGACCATCCTCGGCGCCGCCGCCTCCGCCTCGCCCGGCGTTCATTGTTCACCGCCGCCTCCTCGTCTCCGGCGCCGCCCGCGCGCCTCGCGCGCCGCCTCCCCCGATCCGCCCCTCTGCGCGCCCCAGAGCAGCGCCCGCTCGGCCGACCGCCTCCCAGCGCTAAACCCGCCCCGCCGCCACCGCGCCGCCCAGCTGAGCTGCTGTCGCCCCGCCTCGCTCCGCGGACCAGCGCCACCCGGCCCAGCGCCGCCGTCCCGGCCTCTCCAGCCTCCTCCGCGCCGGATCCGACCTCCCTTGCCCTCCGGCCATCGTCTCCCTCCTCTCCGGCATCCATCTCTGGCGAGCTCGCCCCAGCCAACCTCGTGGACCGTGCCCGATCCAGATCTGGATCCAGGTTGTCCTCCAAATTTTTGCGTTATCATGCCATGTTCATCGCATTATAACTCTGTGCATACTGCTCCGTTTCGTGCGTGTAATATGTCAAATTGTTCGTCTCGTCGAGTACTTCATTTCATTCTATTGCATCATGTTCATTTGAGCTCATCTTGATGCCCGAATCATCGTTGTAAGAGTGTTATGTGATGTTAATCTGCTGAAACTGTTTTAACTTGCTCATTTGTCATTTTTGCCATGTTTGATGTGTGCATCCTATGAGGTTGATGTCTACATGTGTTTTGATCTAGGATATGCCATCTTTCCAGGGGTGCTATCCATGTATTTTTGTGAGTCTTGTACTGAGTGCATCGAGCTCGTGAAGTAGGGTACTTGCTGTTGCTGTTTTCCTGACTGATTCTGTTATATTTTGTTGCTATGTAAACCTGCTGCTACAAGTCATTTCGTGCATTATTCTGGAGATGTTCACTAAGGATGTTTTGTTATACATGTCTTGCTCTATCCATTCATGCCCTTGGTTGCATTTATAGCCTGTTGTATCATATTGTTATCTTGCTCCAAAGTTTGCTAAATAATGTTGCTGTCAACCTGTTAACATGAAGTTCAGTTTTGGCCATGTGCTTTTCTAGTGATCCATGCATCCTATGAACTTGTTCTTGCCATGCTTAGCTTCTCAAACATGTCTTCTTAATGTTGGTTGCCTTGCCATGCCATGTATTGCACTGTGGTGAGTGGTTTAAGCTCACCAACATGCGTACTTATTGTTGTTCCTGCCATGTATGAATCTGTCATATAACTTGCCATGTTTACATGGGTGCCATCATATTTTCTGTTCCCTTTTGGCTCATGGTCAGTAAGGGACTTTTGTTCTATGCAATTAGTAGATTCATGCCATGCATTTGTTTGCCATGATAAGTTCCTGTAACCCGTTGTTTGATAGCTCTAAACATTGCAACCTGATGTTATTTCTGCTAAGCCTGAAACTGTTATTATTTGCAATCTTCCCATGTCCTTTTGAGCATGTTCTAGTGATTTCTGGAGATATCTCAGTGTTCATCTTTTTTCATGCTTTACCTGTACTTCATGCTCATGCCTTTTGTTATTATGTTCAGGTGCTGTAGCATATTGTTTTGATGCTTGCAATATACCTATTTGCTGTTATGGACAGATTGTTGTTATGCCTTGTATAGAGTATGTGTTGAACCGTTGCTCCGTTTTGAGTGTGCTCTATATGAAACTTGCTTGATTTTGCATGTAGTTTCATATTACCATGTTGCATCCTTGTTTCGAGGTGTTTGCTTGATGTTTGGGTGCATTTTGCATCAATGCCATGTTTAACTTGTTTCGTTCATATCTTCTAGGCCGTAGCTCCGAACTAAATGAACTTTATATGTAACTTGACTAGAATTTCGTGTAGATCATCTTGGTGCATCTTAACTTGCTGTTTAACAACTTGAACATAATGTTTATTCAGTTCTGGACCAATTTCTAATTTTTGCATATGAGGACTTACCGGAGTTGTTACATGTTGTTTCCGGCCTCATTTAAACTTGTTTTGATGTGTTGCTCTTGTATGCATCATCTCTTGCCATGAATAGTCTCATATAGCTTTGTCATGCATCATGCTTGTTGTGCATCATGTCTTTTTCATGTGTGGTGTGTTTACTATGTTGTGTGCTTCTTCTCGATAGTTCCCGTTTTCGTTGCGATCGTGAGGATTCGTTCGTCTACGCTTGGTTCGTCTTCATGGCTTCATCTTCTTCATGGAATCGTTCTTCTTCCTAGCGGGATTTCAGGCAAGATGACCGTCACCTTGGATCTCACTACTATCATTGCTATGCTAGTTGCTTTGTTCTATCGCTTTGCTTCGCTACCTATCTTTTGCTCTTCAAGCCTCCCAAATTGCCATGAACCTCTAACCTTTGACACCCTTCCTAGCAAACCGTTGTTTGGTTATGTTACCGCTTTGCTCAGCCCCTCTTATAGCGTTGTTAGTTGCAGGTGAAGTTGAAGATTGCTCCATGGTGGACAGGATTTTGGTTGGGATATCACAATATCTCTTATTTAATTAATGCATCTATATACTTGGTAAAGGGTGGAAGGCTCGGCCTTATGCCTGGTGTTTTGTTCCACTCTTGCCGCCCTAGTTTCCGTCATACCGGTGTTATGTTCCCGAATTTTGCGTTCCTAACGCGGTTGGGTGATTTATGGGACCCCCTTGACAGTTCGCTTTGAATAAAACTTGTCCAGCAAGGCCCAATCTTGGTTTTACCATTTGCCTCACCACCTCCTACCTTTCCCTTGGGAGTAATTAATCCAAGGGTCATCATTATTATAGCCCCCCCGGGCCAGTGCTTCTCTAAGTGTTGGTCCGAAACGAGCAACCTGCGGGGCCACCTCGGGGCAACTCGAGGTCTGGTTTTACTCGTAGCTTAACTTATCCGGTGTTGCCCTGAGAACGAGATATATGCAGCTCCTATCGGGATTGTCGGCGCATCGGGCGGCTTTGCTGGTCTTGTTTTACCATTGTCGAAATGTCTTGTAAACCGGGATTCCGAGACCGATCAGTCTTCCGGAGAAGGTATATCCTTCGTTGATCGCGAGAGCTTATCATGGGCTAAGTTGGGACACCCCTGCAGGGTATAAACTTTCGAGAGCCGTGCCCGCGGTTATGTGGCAGATGGGAATTTGTTAATGTCCGATTGTAGATAACTTGACACCTGATCCGAATTAAAACACACCAACCGCGTGTGTAGCCATGATGGTCTCTTCTCGGCGGAGTCCGGGAAGTGAACATGGTTTTTGGGTTATGTTCGACGTAAGTAGGAGTTCAGGATCACCTCTTGATCATTGCTAGCTTCACGACCGTTCCGCTTGTTCTCTTCTCGCTCTCATTTGCGTATGTTAGCCACCATATATGCTTAGTCGCTGCTGCAACCTCACCACTTTACCCCTTCCTTTCCCATTAAGCTTTGCTAGTCTTGATACCCATGGTAATGGTATTGCTGAGTCCTCGTGGCTCACAGATTACTACAACAACAGTTGCAGGTACAGGTTATGCGATGATCCTGACGTGAGAGCGACGTTTGCTTGTTTGGAGTTCTTCTTCTGCTTCTTCTTCGATTAGGGGATAGGTTCTAGGTTGGCAGCCTGGGCTAGCAGGGTGGATGTCGTTTGAGTTTCTGTTTGTGATTCATCCGTAGTCGGATGGTGCTCTTATGTAAGATGATGTTGTATTCATGTGGCATTGTGTGCCTCTTGTATGTATCCCCATCTATTATGTAATGTTGATGTAATGATATCCACCTTGCAAAAGCGTCTCCAAGATGCGCTTCTATCCTTGGTGGGACCTTCGAGTTCCTTTAGGATAGGGCCGCATCTTGGGCGTGACACAGGTGGCGTGAGTTGTGAAACTATTCCACATTGTTTTAAATAAAGGCCAAACTCGTAACTCAAATATCCTCCTCCACAATCAAATCATAGAAACTTTATTTTCTTGTTACGATGATTCTCCACTTCACTCTGAAATTCTTTGAACTTTTCAAATGTTTCAGACTTGTGTTTCATTAAGTAGATATACCCATATCAGCTCAAATCATCTGTGAAGGTTAGAAAATAACGATACCCGCCACGAGCATCAACACTCATAGGACCGCATACATCGGTATGTATTATTTCCAATAAGTCACTAGCTCGTCCCATTGTTCCGAAGAACAGAGTTTTAGTCATCTTGCCCATCAGGCACGGTTCGCAAGCATCAAGTGATTCATAATCAAGTGATTCCAAAAGTCCATCAGCATGGAGTTTCTTCATGCGCTTTACACTGATATGACCTAAACGGCACTGCCACAAATAAGCTGCACTATCATTATCAATTTTGCATATTTTGGCATCAATACTATGAATATGTGTATTACCACGATCGAGATTCAATAAACCGTCAACATTGGGTGTATGACCATAGAAGGTTTTAATCATGTAAATAGAATAACAATTATTCTCTGTTTTAAATGAACAACTATATTGCAATTAACATGATCTAATCATATTCATGCTCAACGCTAACACCAAATAACATTTATTTAGGTTCAACACTAATCCCGAAAGTATAGGGAGTGCTCGATGATGATCATATCAATCTTGGAACCACTTCCAACACACATTGTCACTTCATCCTCAACTAGTCTCTATTTATTCTGCAACTCCTGTTTCCAGTTACTAATCTTAGCAACTGAACAAGTATCAAATACCTAGGGATTACTACGAGCACTAGCAAGGTACACGTCAATAATATGTATATCAAATATACCTTAGTTCACTTTGCCATCCTTCTTATCTGCCAAATATTTGGGGCAGTTCCACTTCCAGTGACCATTTCCTTTGCAGTAGAAGCACTCAATTTCAGGCTTAGGGCTAGCTTTAGCTTCTTCATGGGAGCGACAACTTACTTGCCATTCTTATTGAAGTTCCCTTTCTTTCCCTTTGCCCTTTTCTTGAAACTAGTGGTCTTGTTTAATCATCAACACTTGATGCTTTTTCTTGATTTCTACCTTTGTTGATTTCAGCATCACGAAGAGCTCGGGAATCGTTTTCGTCATCCCTTGTGTACTATAGTTCATCACAAAGTTCCAGTAACTTGGTGATGGTGACTAGAGAACTCTGTCAATCACTATCTTATCTGGAAGATTAACTCCCACTTGATTCAAGCAATTGTAGTACCCAGACATTCTGAGTACATGCTCACTAGCTGAGCAATTCTCCTCCATCTTTTAGGCGAAGTACTTGTAGGAGGTCTCATACCTCTCGACACGGGCATGAGTCTGAAATACCAATTTCAGCTCTTGGAACATCTCATATGCTCTGTGGCATTCAAAACGTTTTTGAAGTCCCGGTTCTAGGCCCTAAAGCATGGTGAACTAAACTATCAAGTAGTCATCATATTGAGCTAGCCAAACGTTCATAATGTCTGCGTCTTCTCCTGCAATAGGTCTGTCACCTAGCGGTGCATCAAGGACATAATTTTTCTGTGCAGCAATGAGGATAAACCTCAGATCACGGACCTAGTCCGCATCATTGCTACTATCATCTTTCAACTTAGTTTTCTCTAGGAACATATATAAACATAGGGAAGCTATAACACGAGCTATTGATCTACAACATAATTTGCAAAATACTATCAGGACTAAGTTCATGATAAATTAAAGTTCAATTAATCATCTTACTTAAGAACTCCCACTTAGATAGACATCCCTCTAGTCATCTAAATAATTACGTGATCCAAATCAACTAAACCATGTCTAATCATCACATGAGATGGAGTAGTTTTCAATGGTGAACATCACTATGTTGATCATATCTACTATATGATTCACGTTCGACCTTTCGGTCTTAGTGTTCCGAGGCCATATCTGCATATGCTAGGCTCGTCAAGTTTAACCCGATTATTCTACGTGTGCAAAACTGGCTTGCACCCGTTGTATGTGAACGTAGAGCTTATCACACCCGATCATCATGTGGTGTCTCGGCACAACGAACTGTAGCAACGGTGCATACTCAGGGAGAACACTTATACCTTGAAATTTAGTAAGGGATCATCTTATAATGCTACCGCCGTACTAAGCAAAATAAGATGCATAAAAGATAAACATCACATGCAATAAAAATATGTGACATGATATGGCCATCATCTTGTGCTCATGATCTTCATCACCAAAGCATCGTCATGATCTCCATCATCACCGGCGCGACACCTTGATCTCCATTGTAGCATCGTTGTCGTCTCGCCAACTATTATTACTACGACTATCACAACCGCTTAGTGATAAAGTAAAACAATTACATGACGATTGCATTGCACACAATAAAGCGACAACCATGTGGCTCCTGCCAGTTGCCAATAACTTTGTTACAAAACATGATCATCTCATACAACAATTTATATCACATCATGCCTTGACCATATCACATCACAGCAAGCCCTGCAAAAACAAGTTAGACATCCTCTACTTTGTTGTTGCAAGTTTTGCATGGCTGCTACGGGCTTCTATCAAGAACCGTTCTTACCTATGCTCATCAAGTGTGCTATTTTAACCTTCAACAAGGACCGGGCGTAGCCACACTCGATTCAACTAAAGTTGGAGAAACAGACACCCGCCAGCCACCTATGTGCATAAGCACGTCGGTAGAACCAGTCTCATGAACGCGGTCATGTAATGTCGGTCCGGGCCGCTTCATCAAAAAATACCGCCAAATCAAAGTATACAATGATGGTAAGCAGTATGACTATTATCGCCCACAACTCTTTGTGTTCTACTCGTGCATATGACATCTACGCATAGACCTGGCTCGGATGCCACTGTTGGGGAACGTGGTAATTTCAAAAAATTCCTATGATGCAAGATCTATCTAGGTGATGCATAGCAACGAGGGGGAGAGTGTGTCCACGTACCCTCATAGACCGAAAGCGGAAGCGTTAAGTAACGTGGTTGATGTAGTCGAATGTCTTCGCAATCCAACCGATCAAGTATCGAACGACACCTCTGTGATCTGCACACATTCAGCTAGATGACGTCCCTTGTACTCTTGATCCAGTTGAGGCCGAGGGTGAGTTCTGTTAGCACGATGGCGTGGCGACGGTGATGATGATGCTACTGGCGCAGGGCTTCGCCTAAGCTCCGCAACGGTATGATCGAGGTGTGTAACTGTGGAGGGGGGCACCGCACACGGCTAAAAGATCAACTTGTGTGTCCTAGGGTGCCCCCTGCCCCCGTATATAAAGGAGGGAGGGGAGGCCGGCCAACCCTCCTTTGTGCCCCCCAAAAGGGGGAATCCTACTAGGACTCCAAGTCCTAGTAGGTTTCCACCAAGAAGGAGAGAGGGGGAGGAAGGAGAGGGAGAGAGGGAGAAGGAAAGGGGGGGCGCCGCCCCCTTCCCTTGTCCTATTCGGACTCAAGGGGGGCGTGCGGCCAGACCTCCTGCAGCCTACCTCTCTCTCCACTAAGGCCCATCGAGGCCCATTAGTTCCCGAGGGTCGATAACCCTACAGCACTCCGGTTTTATTCGAAACTTCTCCGGAACACTTCCAGTGTCCGAATATAGTCGTCTAATATATCAATCTTTATGTCTCAACCATTTCGAGACTCCTCGTCACGTCCGTGATCTCATCCGGGACTCTGAAAAAACTTCGGTCATCAAAAACACATAACTCATAATACATATCGTCATCGAACGTTAAGCATGCGGACCCTATGGGTTCGAGAACTATGTAGACATGACCGAGACACATCTCCGGTCAATAACCAATAGTGGAGCCTAGATGCTCATATTGGCTCCTACATATTCTACGAAGATCTTTATCAATCAAACCGCATAACAACATACGTTGTTCCCTTTGTCATCGGTATGTTACTTGCCCGAGATTCGATCGTCGGTATCATCATACCTAGTTCAATCTTGTTACTGGCAAGTCTCTTTAATCGTTTCGTACTTCATCCCGCAACTAACTCATTAGTCACAATGCTTGCAAGGCTTATAGTGATGAGCATTATCGAGAGGGCCCAGAGATACCTCTCCGAAACACGGAGTGATAAATCCTAATCTCGATCTATGCCAACCCAACAAACACTTTCGGAGACACCTGTAGAGCATCTTTATAATCACCCTTTTACGTTGTGACGTTTGGTAGCACACAAGGTGTTCCTCCGGTATTCGGGAGTTGCATAATCTCATAGTCTGATGAACATGTATAAGTCATGAAGAAAGCAGTAGCAATGAAACTGTAACAATCAAAATGCTAAGCTAACAGATGGGTCATGTCCATCACATCATTCTTCTAATGATGTGATCCCGTTCATCAAATGACAACACATGTCTATGGTTAGGAAACATAACCATCTTTGATTAACGAGCTAGTCAAGTAGAGGCATACTAGGGACAATATGTTTTGTCTATGTATTCACACATGTACTAAGTTTCCGGTTAATTCAATTCTAGCATGAATAATAAAAATTTATCATGAAATAAGGAAATAAATAATAGCTTTATTATTGCCTCTAGGGCATATTTCCTTCATATCTGGATGACGAGGGTGCAGTCACCCAAGAGGTATGACTAATCCTTTAGATGTGATTCTCACTTGATTACGACGGGGGTCTTTACCATATTGTTTGATTGTGTGATAGGGCCATGACCTTGATGATGACATGACTTTGGCGGACGCTCAAGTTCGGTCCGCATATATTTTGAAACCTAGGCAGCCCATATGCCGGTACACGCCCACCAACTTTAACAACAGAGGCAACCCAAATGTGGTTGTAGGGACCTCGCGGATGGCTAGCTTGGATGATGAGGTGGAGGAGGAAGTGGAGGAAGAGGAGGCTCGTCCTAGGAGGAAGATGAAGATTGCCTCCAGGTGTGGCACCAGGAACACGCGAGGAAAGCATTAGTGCTTGTGTTTTTTTATTATGGAAGTGCTCTTGTAGCTGTTTCATTAGGTTGATGAACTTGTGAGGTTATGTCATATGTTGGTGAACTCTTACTAGTGTGGTACTTGTGTTTGCGAACTTGTAGTAATGTTGAATTGTCCTAAATGATGTGATGTTCAAGTTATTAGTTCTCTTTGTTCAGTTTCTACAGTTTGTAGCACTACATTCCACTATGCTTGTGAATTCAGTTTGCAGCCAAAAGTGCATCTATTTCTGTAGTTTAGCGATTAACAAAGACTTCTGCAGCGCCATGCCTTAGACGACGATCCTTTGTCTTGCAGCGCCCAACACTTTCGGTATTGCACATCTGGATGTGCAGAGAGCCACAGAAGCTTTGCAGCACTAACCTTGCCCGAAAATTGCTAAGTCAGTGTGCAGGGTCAGGCGCTGCACTATATAGTGTGACGCCTCGCCCTTGGGCACTGCACCGTAGAGTGCAGCACCTGGCCTCTGGGCGCTGCACTGCTGTTCACTGCAAAAAACAGAGTTGACAACAATTTCAACTCACCGGAACATCACAACACTTACAATAACTTGAGCATCATAGCAATTTGAACAAACACAAGTAATATGCCGATGAGTTCATCACTTAAGATAATTAAAATAGTACTACGACATAGTTCACGACACATTCATTACAAATGACAAATTTGCCTAGTACGACATTGAAAGTGCTAGTATCGACTAGAGGGGGGTGAATAGGCGATTTTTATGGAAGTCTTCAAAACTTGGAAGTTTCGAAGACAAACAACATAAACAACCTAATTGATATGCAGCGGAAGATAAACTACCCTAAACAAGCCATAGTCAAGTATGTAATGATGTGAAAGTACAGGACTAATAGCAGTTAGGTAGTAAGGATCAAGATGGAAGATAGTGTGAAGCCAATCAACAATAGTAGTCAAGCAATGAAGTCAAACAGATAAACAGATAGGCAATGACTTCACGAAGACAAACTTAAGTAAGGTTGGAAGGATAGAACCATTCTTGGTTGAAGACACAGATTTGTTGGACCAGTTCGATTCTTTGTGACAATCTGACATCCGGTTAGGGAGGCTGAGATTTAACTCGAAGACCGTGTCTCCACCTTATTCCCTTGAGCTAAGGACACCCAGTCCTCGCCCAATCACTCGTAAGTATTCAAGGAGACTTTCAAACCTTCACAGACTTCGTTCACCGCAATCCACAATGACTCTTGGATTCTCGAGCGCGACGCCTAACCGGCCGGAGGATTCATAGTCCTCAAGTGTAATAAGTCTTCAGTCACACTGAGACAGAAAGACTTGATGATGCCTAACACTCTTTGGCTCTAGGTGTTTGGGCTTTGTCCTCACAAGGATTTCTCTCTCTCAAATGCTTCGAGGTGGGTTGCTCTCAAACGACAAAAGCCATGCACAAACTCTGAGCAGCCACCAATTTATGGTGTAGGGGGTGGGCTATTTATAGCCACTAGGCAACCCGACCTGATTTGTCCAAAATGACCCTGGGTCACTAAGGAACTGACACGTGTTCCAATGGTCGGATTTCAAACACACGCGGCAACTTTACTTGCGCTACAAGCAAAGCTGACTCATCCAACTCTGGATAAGATTTGCTCTCATTGTCTTCGCTCGAAGACATAGGATTTGGGTTGAGCATCACATTAGTCACTCTGACTTAGTTCACTTGGACCCCACTTAACAGTACGGTGGTTCCTATGAGTCAACAAAGAAGAAAATGAAACAGCGAAACCACACAGTCTTCGCGCTCCAAAGTCTTCACACAATGTCTTCTCATGTCATAGTCTTCAATATGAATATCTTCTCTTACCACCATTGTCTTCAATGTCTTCATACATTTTTAGGGGTCATCTCCGGTAGGTAAACCGAATCAATGAGGGACACTACCTGCGTTATCCTGCAATTCTCACAAACGCATTAGTCCCTCAACCAACTTTGTCGTCAATACTCCAAAACCAACTAGGGGTGGCACTAGATGCACTTACAATCTCCCCCTTTTTGGTGATTGATGACAAACTGGTTGAAGTTTTCAACGGGGATAAAGTATGTGAAATTGTAAGGATAGGGAATTGTCATCATAAGTTGCAAGGGCTCCCCCTGAAGATGTGCATATAAGTAATTTGCTTTTGGAAGCACATGGAAGGTTGTACTTGTGGAGATCCACTTCAACTTATGAAGATAATTCATCATGCATGAAATGATATTGCAATAAGAATGACATGCATAATGAAAAATGGACGTCTGCAGAATGATCTAAGTGCGGAAGTTATTATCGCACATGCGAATTTATCATCGCACCATAGTAAAGCAAATAAGTAGCGTAAGTAGCGATTTACCATCAAGTTTAGGTGTTACAACTCAAAGAACCAAATGTTTCAAAATGCAAGAGTTGTAAGCACGCAGCAAAATATAATGCAACCGCCCATATGAACCCGCTTGAAGACTATCAACTCATACGCTTCTCCCCTTTTGTCGATGTGACCAAAAGGTTTGAAGACATAGAGCATCTACTCGTCATGAGTAGGTGAAGCAGCAGGGTTGTAAATGCGTTGGTTGGCGGTGCGATACAAACTTAGTGCAGTGTTGATCTTGCAGAGTAGTTGGAGGTGGTGAAGTAGCGTCATCTTCATCATCGATCACTCTGGCATTAATCGCTGCCATGAAGAAGAATATTCAGAGTCTTCAAGAGATGGAGTTCGACGCAGGTAGCATCCGTGGAGGAGTGGAGTCGAATGGAATCTTTCATTGAAGCCATCGTCTTGGAGATCAGCTTGACCTTCGAAAGGTCAAACTCTTCCATGATCTTGACAAGTTTCATGAGCAACAAAGGCATTCTTGGTGGCAAGGTTGCGAATGCGATTGACATCCACCAAGAGGCTTTGCATCTGTCTCTTGAGGCAGAAATGATGCTTATCCTGTTTCTGATGAAGAGCCACAAGAAGTTCTCGGTTATTGAGAACACGAGAACGCTTCCGAGGCCTTTGGGCAATTGTGCTTTCAGTGGCTTCAGTGGGCGCTCTGTGAGGCGGACGAGTGTTACCAGCCAGTGGATAGATTCTTGTTGCTGCTTGAACACCTTCAATAGGCTGAGTGAAGCTTTGGTGCTCAATATTCTGAAGACAAAGCGGCGTCTTGGCAGGGTCAGAGTATACAGCATCAACTGACATATCAACCTCTGGCAGAAAGATTATGTGATTGCGTGCAGAGGTTTGATAATTAACATATGCGTGTCTCTTGATGAGGCGCATGACCCATGGAGCATAAAACTTCAGACCAAATAGGTCAGATCCGGAAGCAGCAAGTTGCCTGATGAAGAATTCCTGAGTGTTGAAGCTGATGCCATTGAGAATATAGAAGACCAAAGTCTTCATAGCTCCTTCAAGCTTGGCGTGATGAGTGTCCCTTCTCGGCCATAGAGTTAGCCTTGATGATATGATATATGGTTCGAGGCGATACTCAAGGTCTTCAACAAAGAAATGTGTGGGATACTCGGCGTCGGATGGCAAAGGCTTCATCATGCTCAACATCCGCTCATATTTGGTTACGGCTTGTGGAAGATGCTCTCCACAAGATTGCGGTGTAGCCGACGATTAGGCTCATACAGCTTCTCCAGAGTGGCTAGCCCAAGAAGCTCGATGATATCCATAGCTTTGGCTTCATGATGAACATTTCCAGTCATCCACTCGAGAACCCAAGTCTTGATGTCTCTGTAGTAGCCGCGAATGTGCAGAGTGGCATAGAATTGAAGCAATAGATCTTCATTCCAATGTTCTTTGTCTGTCACAAAATGGAGCAGATCAGCATCACGAAAGCAATCAAGTGCTTCTTCTAAGCACGGTAGTCTAGCAATAGCTTCAGTGTCAAGACGCATATGAGGGAAAATGCGCCCTTGATCATATAGCATGCATGAGTAATATCTTCTCTGCTGATAGCTCCAGAACCGATCTAATGAAATCCTTGGCTTGGAGTAGGGGTTCTTGGCGCTGTCAAAGAAGGTATTGTGGCTCTTGAAGCCATTAGCATTGAATAAGGATGGCAATTTTACCCACGGGTACGGGTACCTGCGGGTACCGTACCCGCATGGGTAGGGTATGGGCACACTTTTATACCCACGCGTAGTACCCATATCCTACACATTAAGTCATGGGTAGGGTACAGGTATAGTCTTGTACCCACGGTATACTCATACCCTGCCCGTTGGTGAACTAATGTTAAGTTGTCCTCAATTAGTCATTAATTTGTCATATGACTCGTCTACTCCTATTGACCTACGAGTATGTTGTGATTTCTAAATTTTGATATTGGTCAATTACTCATCTACCTGTTATTGAGCTGACATAATTGATTTTTTTGTCAATTGTGCTATCAATGAGCGTAAAATTGTGAACAACTTGTGTACTATTTGTTCTACCCGCTGGGTACCCAATGGGTACGGGTACCCGTCGGGTATGGGTATGGGTAAAGTTTCATGCCCATGGGTATGGGTATGGGTAGAATTTTGTGCCCACTAACTATACGGGTATGGGTATGGTATTGCTCTACCCTGCCCATACCCTACCCATTGCCATCCTTAGCATTGAAGGACCCGGGGGAGTTGGCAGTACCTGGAAACCTTGGCAACCGTGGCTTTGGCTTCTGGACCTGAGGCCTATGCTCAACATGATAGTCAAATTGGGGTCCTGAGGCAGAGGGCGGAGGCACCAGAATGGGCCATCGGATAGTGGTAAGCTGACCGTGATTGTATGCTTTCTCAATAGTGTGAGGACTTGGTGGCGGAACAGGAGCAGGGGCAACGTCAGAGGCAGACTGCACAACAGGTGCTTCAGGAACAGTTGTCATATTTGCTTTAGGTGCAACATCCTCATGGGCTTTAGGTGCAGCATCCTCATTGACTTCAGGGGCAGCATCCTCATTGGTTTCAGGTTCAGTGGCCACATTTGCTTCAGGCACAGTGGCCTCATTGGTTTCAGGCACACTGGTTGGTGCAGGCTGCACATTAGCATCAGCCATGACTACGTCACTGGCTTCATTGGCGTTGGTGGTGGCAGCCTCAACATTGTCAGCCTCCTCTTGACGAATAGGAGGGTCGGGCACAGGCACGTTCACATCTGGAATTGCTTCTTCTTCAATCACTGGGGGAGTTGGTACATGTACTTCTTCTTCATTTTCCTCGGCTGATGCAGCCGGAATGTCTTCAGCAGCATGTGCTTCAGACTCGGAGACGTTCACTATTGGAGCTGGTTCAGAGAATACTTGGCGTGCAACAGGTGAACGTTGCACTTCTCCTTCGGGAACGCTCGACAAAGGGAATTCAGGCCTTTGTCCTCTGCGAAGCCTACGAAGTGCTGGCTTCAAGTTAGGAGATGGAGTTGGCTGATCCTGAAAGTCTTCATCCTCTTCTTGCACGTTGGGGGTAGCTTGTTGTTGTTGTTGGGGAGTACTGGGGGAGTCTTGGAGTTGTTGTGGGTGATCATCCCACGATGCATACTGAGCAATTGGCGTCAATGGACGACCAATGCTGATGAGTTCGCTGTTAAATTTAAGCGGCGATGATACCACTTGATGTTCGATCTGAGGAAGAACTTCATCATCATTTACATTGTCATCTTGACCAATGTCTTCAGCAGCGGTGGGTTCAGCTGCTGGAATATCTTCAGCCTCATGAGCCTCTGTGGTAGCAGGCTCATGGACAACCATCCTTCGTTCTTGATGTACTAACACAGGGCGAACCACGGAAATGGGCTCAACGACTAAGGGCTCTGTGGAAGCAGCCCTAGTCTTCTTGGTCTTGCACTTCTTCTTGGTGGGAGCGGCATCAGAGGCTTCAGTATGCTTTCTTTTTCTGGCTTTAGCCTCTGCAGCCCTCGTCTTCTTCTGTTCTGAAGCTGTTGTGGTGACCTTTGGCTTCGAGCCAGTCATGCTGCTTGGGAAGATAATGCGAGGGGCTTCTTGGCTTGAAGGTTCAGGCTGTTCAGGGTGCTTCTTCTTCCTCTTTGTAGCCATCCTGGGGTCAATGCCAGGACGACCAAGGGACTTGCGCTTCTCAGCCTCATTGTAGGCAAGCACACACTTATCAGCCAAAATCTTCATGCGCTCACGTGATCCCTAAGCTTCTTGACGTTTCTGGAGAAAAGCTTCTTTAAGCTCATGCAGCATGACCTTGAAGTTGCGGACGTCTTGAGCACTTAGCTTGGCCACATGCTTCTTGAACTGAACCTTCTCATAGTCAATTTTGTTCTTGAGCTCAACGATGCGCTGAGCAAGAGCTAGCTCAGAAGCAATGGCGCCATTGAAGGCGACGCTGAGGCCAATGGGGAGCTGTAAATCTTCAAAGCTGACGTTAGGGGTGTCAAACCACTCATCAATGAAATTGTGGATGATGGCCACATCAAAGAGAGGCAAGTTGCTGAAGATTTCTGCTTCTTCTTTGCTCTTTATCAGCAAGATCTTCATCACTTGGTAGATCAATGGGTTCTTCACGCAGAATTGCGGCAGGAGTCAAAGCTCGTTGATCAGATGGTCTAACAAGTTGCTTCTTCTTGTCTGTTCCCTTGGAGACACGGGACAGATCTTGATTACACACCGCTTCGGGAGGTGCGATGGCGCTGGCTTCGCATGTGAAGTCTTTGGAGGTGCAGCTGAGGTTGAAGCCTTTGACTTCTTTTGCTTTTGTGGCTTTGGAGGAGGATCAGGGGCTTCATCAGAGTAAGCACCATTGTCAGAATGATCTACTCTGGTGCCTTGGACCATGATGTAGGTGATGAGGCCGTCAAGGTTGGCGTAGGGGCCAATGACATTGGGATTATCTTCACGTGAGCAATCAGCACGGGGAGCAGAGGGACCTGGGTTGAAGTCCAAACCCAAGGACTTCTTGTTCTTCTTGGCCGAAGCCACAGCAAACTGGTAGTTGCGCTTGAAGAGAGAGTCATCACGACACCATAGTAGTGAGGTGGGATCTGCATTCGCTGGCTGTGGCCCACGGACCATACAAGGATAGAAGCCTTGTTCAATGGCTTCAGCTCTGGTCTTGGGATGAAGGCCTCGATAGAGAATATCACCCCAAGGTCTCTTGATAGCATTCTTCCCTGCATATTCCTTTGTGACAAACTTGTACTTGAACCACTCCTCAGCCCAATAGCGTCGAATCCATTGAATTCGCGTCTTTCTCTGATGATAGTTCTCTTCAGGATCTGTCTTGTATAGTTCTGCTAAATCATCAGGCATATCTTTATATGTTCCTTCTCTGCGCTGTCTGCCACCCTTCCTTGCTGATTTTTCTGCAGCCATGAACTTCAAGCTGAAAGGCTTCAATACGTTCAGAGGCTTCAGAGATTTACGCTTGTTGGTCAAGCAGGAACTGGCTTCAGGAGAATTTATATGATGATGTAAGTATTCTGCAAACGAATGCAGACTATGAGAACCAAGGGATTCTCCCATGGACATGTACCTGTGACAGCATTAGAGATGCGAGGGAAGGGGAAGAGGTCATATGCATTCTCAGAAGATTTTGAAGATAATCAGTTTGAAGACATTGACCTCATGATGCAAAGACATTCACTTATATAGGTGAGTTGGTTCCAGATTTGTACTAATCTGTGAATAAGTACAAGTGAGGAATCAAACTAGACAAGAAATCTAAGTGAATCGACTAAGCAGTATGAGATGCAGACAGAATAGATCTAACTTGAATAGACAGAAACCACTTTCGGTAAACAGGATGAATCTTGAAGATCAAAAGGTGGTAAAATAGAGTTATAATTACATACGAAGAACGCTAGATGGAGGAATAGGAGACCGAGCAGTTCAGCCCACCGTGCCCTAACTTGGCGACGGAGGACACCTCGGTGACGACGGAGAGGACGATGTCATGGCCGGCGTGAGGACGGCGTCGGAGAAGTCATGGCAGCTAAGCGCCTGTCGCCCGGCGTCGTCGCGAGCTAAGCGGTGGCGCTAGGGTTTTACGGAGGTGGAGAGGTGGGAGAAGGATTTCTTTACCGCAGGGACAGTATTTATAAGTAGGTGAGAGGCACAGCGCAATTCTGCTGGTGCCTGGCGGTTCATATCTCGAGGGTGCGTGGCAAGCATGCAACACACTCGGGGTTGTCCCATCGTTCCCACGCCCGCCAGCATGTCGGAGAGTTGTTCGGCTTCTCCGGATTTCAACGATAAAGATAAGCCATTTAAAACAGATTTAATGTTTGTCTCTTTGCCTTCTGCGACTAGGGCGCAGAGAAGACATTCGACAGTTTCAATAGAATGCATATGATTTGGACAGATAGAGTTTGAGATAGTAAGCATAGAGAGGTTGGGGTCCGATCACATTCACTTAGTTCAATAGATCCAATCTTGAAGACATAGCTATAAGTGAATGATGTAGAGGACAGAACACTAGTGTGTGTGTATATATATATATATATATATATATATACACACATCAAAAAGCAATCAAATCATCATAGTGCAGAAAGTCATGAAGACAATTTGAAACTGAAGACAAACCAAATGTGAAGTCATTGCAATATAATGCCTCGAGTGAAACACTTCAAACAAAGAAGGTTGGTGGTGGCGTTACCCACCGTATAGGAAGTATTAGACCCAGACATGCCGCACAATTATCGTGGCGCTCCGAAGTCAAATTCCATGCTAATATATTCACACGCAGAGTGTAAATCTTCATTGATTGAAGATATACCTTACTTTGTGTGTTGCACATCTAAGTCATCAACATGCATAAGTGTTAGGATGTGTGCCTGATCACATGACATTAGAGGATTCCAAGATATTTAGCTCACACCGTAACTTGCAAAACCTTTTCTCATCTAAGGGCTTTGTGAAGATATCTGCAAGTTGCTCTTCAGTGTTGACGTGAATGATATCGATATCTTTCTTCATAACATGATCTCTGAGAAAGTGATGACGAATTTCAATGTGCTTTGTCTTCGAGTGTTGGACTGGATTGTTGGCTATTTTGATAGCACTCTCGTTGTCGCAGAAGAGAGGTACTTGATTCAGGTTGATGCCATAATCCTTGAGAGTTTGCTTCATCCATAGAAGCCGAGCACAACAGATCCAGCAGAAGAATGTATTCAGATTCAGCAGTTGAGAGTGATACACAGTTCTGCTTCTTTGAAGACCAACAGACAAGTGATCGACCAAGAAAATGACATGTGCCAGATGTAGACTTGCGATCCACCTTGTCACTAGCATAATCAGCATCCGAGAATCCAACCAAATCGAATCTTGAGCCCTTGGGATACCATAATCCGAGTGTTGGGGTGTAAGCCAAATATCGAAGAATTAAGCTTCACGCCTAAGTGATGCGATTCCTTTGGTGCCGCTTGGTATCGAGCACACATGCAAACACTAAGCATAATATCTGGCCTAGATGCACATAAATAAAGCAAAGAACCAATCACGGAGCGGTATACCTTTTGATTGAACTCTTTACCATTGTCGTCGGGACCAAGATGGTGTTTGGCTGGCATTGGCGTCGTGTAGCCTTTGCAGTCTTCCATTCCAAACTTCTTTAGACAGTCTTTGAGGTATTTCTCTTGAGATATGAAGATGCCATTCCTCTGCTGACGAATTTGAAGACCAAGGAAGAACTTCAGCTCACCCATCATGGACATTTGATATTGCTCTTGCATCATGTACCCAAACTCATCATTTGTACTTACGGTTGGTGCATCCGAAGATTATGTCATCCACATATATTTGGCACACAAACAGTTCACCATCATATGTCTTCGTGAAGAGAGTGGGATCGAGGGATCCGGGTTTGAAGCCTTTGCTCTTCAGGAAGTCTTTGATTGTATCATACCAGGCACGAGGGGCTTGTTTGAGGCCATACAGTGGCTTGTTTAGCTTGTACACCATATTAGGATGTTTTGGATCTTCAAAGCCAGGTGGTTGTGCGACATACACTTTTTCTTCAATCTTGCCATTGAGAAATGCACTCTTTACATCCATTTGATATAGCAATATATTGTGATGATTAGCGTAGGCTAGCAGTATGTGAATAGCTTCAAGCCTAGCAACAGGAGCAAATGTTTCATCGAAGTCTATTCCTTCAACTTGAGTATATCCTTGAGCCACAAGACGTGCTTTGTTTCTGACGACTTGACCATGCTCATCTTGCTTGTTTCGATATATCCATTTTGTTCCAATAATGTTATGCTTGCGAGGATCGAATTAAACTGACAAGTTCCTGACATTATTCAGTTTGAACTGTTGAAGTTCTTCTTGCATGGCTTGAATCCATTCGGGTTCCATAAAAGCTTGACAACTTTCTTGGGTTACGATATTGACACAAATGAAAAGTGCCCACAGAAGTTTGCTAGCTGTGTTGCTCTTGATCGAGTGAGCGGACCAGATGCATTGATGCTGTCAATTATCTTCTCTATTTGAACTTCATTTGCAACACGAGGATGAACAGGACAAAGGTTTTGCTCTGGCTGTTCATTGTCATCATTGGGAGGGTTGTCTTTGGACTGAGCATTGTCTTCAGGTTGATTTGGTGAAGAGATGATAAGTTCCTCTTCAGGCTGTGCTTCAGAGGGCATGATTTCACCAGTTCCCATCAGTTTGATTGCCTCGTTTGAAGGAGCTTCATCCAGTGTGCTTGGCAGAATCTCTCTCTATGAACCACTGGTTTCATCAAATTTCACATCCACAGTTTCAACGATTTTGTAGAGATAAAGGTTGAAGACTCTGTAGGAGTGTGAATCCTTTCCATAGCCAAGCATGAAGCCTTCATGAGCCTTAGGTGCAAATTTTGACTTGTGATGGGGATCCTTGATCCAGCATCTTGCTCCAAATACTCAAGTAATGGCGGCGTTTGGCTTTTTGCGATAAGTAGCTCATATGATGTTTTGTTCAGAAGCTTATGAATGTACACACGGTTGATGATATGACATGCTATATCAATAGCTTCAGGCCAGAACTTTCTTGGTGTCTTGTACTCATCTAGCATTGTTCGAGCCATCTCAATGAGGGTTCTGTTTTTGCGCTCAACAATGCTGTTTTGCTGAGGTGTGTACGGAGCAGAGAACTCATGAGTGATTCCCATTGTATCCAGATACAGATCAAGTCCAGTGTTCTTGAATTCAGTGCCATTGTCACTTCTGATGTGCTTGATCTTCACGTCATAATTGTTCATTGCTCGCTTTGCAAAGTGTCTGAAGACATCTTGCACTTCAGTCTTGTACAGAATTATATGAACCCATGTGCATCTTGAGTAGTCATCAACAATGACGAAGCCATAGAGACAGGCAGTTGTTGTGAGGGTGGAGTAGTGAGTAGGTCCAAATAAGTCCATGTGTAACAGCTCGAAGGGTTGAGATGTTGTCATGATTGTCTTCGATGGGTGCTTTGCCCTTGTCATCTTTCGACTTCACGGGCACCACACATGATCCTTCTTGAACTTGACATCCTCGATGCCAATGACATGCTTCTTCTTGACGAGTGAGTGTAAGTTCCTCATGCCAAGATGTCCCAGCCTTGATGCCACGGCCGATTCGAAGCTTTTGTGAGAAGACATACGACAAGCCGTGGACCTGCTGAGAAATCTACCATGTATAGATCATCTTTTCGATACCCTTCAAAGACTAGAGATTTGTCAGATTCCATTAGTACAAGGCAACGATATTTGCCAAATATCACAATCATGTTCAAGTCACAAAGCATTGAGACAGACATTAAGTTGAAACCAAGGGATTCAACAAGCATCCATGTGTTGATCCTTTGAGATTGCAACTCTACCTAGACCAAATACTTTGCTTTTACCAGTGTCAGCAAATGTGATGTGACTCTTGTCGGATGGACGTAAGGTTGAGTCCATGAGAAGACTTCGATCACCAAATCATATGATTTGTGCATCCACCGTCCATAATCCATTCGAAGCTTTTGGTGATGTACCCTCTGATGTAGTTAGGAGGATAGGCTTCACAAAAGTGTTGTGAAGCATATGCATTTGATACATATAGGGATAGTCACAGCTTATAACAAAGTTAGGACATAGTTTTTGACTCATAAGAAATTCAGATGTGAAGCATATAGAATGATATTTTAACGTGCGTCCTCAGTGAGTTTTAGGTCCCCAGCAATAGTATCGGACGCCATTGATTGCTGGCTAGAGACCATTTTCTGCAAAAGAGAGTTAGTTCTTCTTTGCCACCCACATCTTCAGTGGGGGCTTAGAAGCAATGAGTCTAAGTGCAGCATCTGAGAATTTTGGCTTTGAAGCCCTAGCAAATAGCCTTGCAGAGATGAATGATACTCATATGAATAAGCGAAAAAGTTCTTAGTCCTATGAACATAGCGGTTCGAAGATACACGCATATTCATAAGTCGAGCATGATTTCCTGCAAAACATTGGCGTTAGGGTGACTCATGTGAGTCCTATATCTCAGTATGAAGCCTTTGGGCCACATGAAGCTATAGGTGCAGGGTTTGTCTTCTTCCTTGGTGGTGTCATGATGACATTCACGGAAGATTCTCAATGTACCGCTTAGGTACCCAGATCTTCTTCATAGGTGGTCCATTCTGCAGATTAGTACCAATGTACCGCAAACACTTCACCATTCGATTTTTGAACAGCTTATACTTTGCATCAAAGGATTCATCAATTATAATGGGATTAGCACGGTAAAGCCGGATAAAGTGGATGGATCTACTAAAGGTTCCTTTGCAAAGAACCCATGTGGTTTTGGGGTACCGCTCGGGCTTCGATCGAGCCATCAACATTCATTTTCCTCTCAGAACCCAACACCCTCTTTCCTAGGGTTTCGTTCGAGAATCGCTTTTGAGGACATTGCGAGAGTCGATGTCCTTCAAACTTTTGTACATCCTGTTTCAAGCAATGTCTTTAACATAGCATTTTCATCAACAACAGCGGTGGTATCCTTCGCAGAGGGTTAGTAACCACATTAGTAGGTGAAGACAATGAAACGATGGCGATGAGTGGAACATTCAAAGAATGATGTAGCGTTATCACGATCAATGCATTTTAGACATGGTGGTTCAAATCCTTCTGGAGCGGAACTGATCTGTTGAGCGCGAAGTGACTCATTCACCTTTTGAAGATCTTCATGAGCCGCTCTCAATTTCTCAAGCTCTTGTTTCCTTTGAAGATAATCATAGGAGAGCCTTTCATAAGTTGATGAGAGCGATTCATGACGACCTTCAAGTTCTTGGTACTTAGCATGAAGATTTTTAATGTCATCAACTAAGGACTGTGAGCGTGTCATTTCAGCGTCCAACAGGTCATCGCTTTTGTCTAACAGTTTTTGAGTATGTTCCATAGCCTTTTGTTGTTCAATTGCAATTTTAGCAAGTGTTTTGTAGCTGGGTTTGGATTCACAATCGAGTCATCTTCACTTTAAGTTTGAAAGTAAGCATCGCGTGATTTTACCTTGGCACCACGTGCCATGAAGCGATAGGTGGGAGTAGGATCGTCTTCATCATTAGCTTGACATTGGTGTGGAAGTCATTGTCTTGATGTTGAAAATGGACTTGGCAACATAGGCGTGGGCTAGAGCCGGACTTACAACGCCAGGTCGATTCCTCTCCGGACTCCACCTCCGCCTCCTCAAAGCGCACTCCTCCTCTGAATCCATTTCCTTGCCAACAAAAGCACGAGCCTTGCGGATGAGCTCTTCTTGTATGATGAAGACTTGGAAGAAGACTTAGAATACTTTGAGGATTTCTTCTTCTTCTTGTCATCGGAATCATATTCCTTGCTTTTCTTCTTCTTCTTCTCATTGTCCCACTTGTGGACACTCGGATATGTAGTGACCAGGTTTCTTGCACTTGTGGCGGGTTCTCTTCTTGTGATCATGTGTGGAAGCTTCATCATTCCTTGAGCTAGATCGTGAAGACTTTCTAAAGCCTTTCTTCTTTGTGAATTTCGGAACTTCTTCACAAGCATAGCAAGTTCCTTCCAATGTCTTGGGATCTTGAATCTGCAATGATTCTTCTTGAGATGAGGAAGCAACTTTTGCCTTCAAAGCACGAGTTCGGCCATAGTTTGGGCCATAGATATCTCTTTTCTCGAGATAGTTGGAACTCATGTGTGTTGAGCCTCTCAAGTATATCGACGGATCGAGTGTCTTGAAGTCGGGGCGTTCTTGTATCATGAGGGCAAGGGTGTCAAAGTAACTTTCAAGTGATCTCGGCGGTGTCTTGGCGATTTCATGCTTGGTAATCTCGATTCGCCAAGAGCTTGAAGTTCATTTGTGATATCGGTGAGGCGATCAAGCGTAAGTCGGACATTCTCATTGTCGTTTCTCTTGAAGCGGTTGAAGAGGTTATGGAGAACACCGATTCTTTGATCTCTCGAGTTGAAACGCCGTTGACCTTGGATAGCCAATCCCGACTAACTTCGACGTTTCGGACCACTCACACGGCCATACTATCCTTTGGTCGGATGACCATAGATGATGTTCTTTGCGAGAGTCCAGTTGAATGAACTTCTTGACATCGATGGGGTGACACCTTCACGAGCTTTTGGGAACGCCGTTCTTGACGACATACCGTAGGTCGACATCTATGGCTTCAAGATGCATGCATCTTATTCTTCGATAGAGGATATTCAGTTCCATCAAACACGGGCAAGCAGCGGAGACCTTGATTATCCTGCGATCGACATAGCTGAAACTCCGGTGGTTAAACCGAATCACACGTAACAAGGAGTACCTTGCTCGATACCAATTGAAAGTGCTAGTATCGACTAGAGGGGGTGAATAGGCGATTTTTATGAAAGTCTTCAAAACTTGGAAGTTTCAAGAAAAACAATGAAACAACCTAATTGATATGCAGCGGAAGATAAACTACCTAAACAAGCCATAGTCAAGTATGTAATGATGTGAAAGTACAGGACTAATAGCGGTTAGGTAGTAAGGATCAAGATGGAAGATAGTGTGAAGCCAATCAACAATAGTAGTCAAGCAATGAAGTCAAACAGATAAGCAGATAGGCAATGACTTCACGAAGACAAACTTAAGTAAGGTTGGAAGGATAGAACCGGTTTCTTGTTGAAGACACAGATTTGTTGGACCAGTTCGATTCTTTGTGACAAGCTGTACATCTGGTTAGGGAGGCTGAGATTAAACTCGAAGACCGTGTCTTCACCTTATTCCCCTTGAGCTAAGGACACCGGTCCTCCCCAATCACTTTGGTAAGTCTTCAAGGAGACTTCCAAACCTTCATGAACTTCGTTCACCGGCAATCCACAATGACTCTTGGATGCTTAGAGCGCGACGCCTAACCGGCCGGAGGATTCACAGTCCTCAAGTGTAATAAGTCTGCAGTCACACAAACAGAAAGACTTGATGATGCCTAACACTCTTTGGCTCTGGGTGTTTGGGCTTTGTCCTTGCAAGGATTTCTCTCTCTCAAATGCTTCGAGGTGGGTTGCTCTCAAACGACAAAAGCCGTGCACAAACTCTGAGCAGACACCAATTTATGGTGTAGGGGATGGGCTATTTATAGCCACTAGGCAACCCGACCTGATTTGTCCAAAATGACCCTGGGTCACTAAGGAACTGACATGTGTTCCAACGGTCAGATTTCAAACACACGCGGCAACTTTACTTGGGCTACAAGCAAAGCTGACTCATCCAGCTCTGGATAAGATTTGCTCTCATTGTCTTCGCTCGAAGACATAGGATTTGGGTTGAGCATCACATCAGTCACTCTGACTTAGTTCACTTGGACCCCACTTAACAGTACGGTGGTTCCTATGACTCAACAAAGAAGAAAATGAAACAGCGAAACCATACAGTCTTCGCGCTCCAAAGTCTTCACACAATGTCTTCTCATGTCGTAGTCTTCAATATGGATATCTTCTCTTACCACCATTGTCTTCAATGTCTTCATACATTTTTAGGGGTCATCTCCGGTAGGTAAATCGAATCAATGAGGGACACTACCTGCGTTATCCTGCAATTCTCACAAACGCATTAGTCCCTCAACCAACTTTGTCGTCAATACTCCAAAACCAACTAGGGGTGGCACTAGATGCACTTACAGACATAGTTGACGACAAATGGCATCTTGCCCTAGAAGAAAGTTCATGACAAATACCGCATGGATACATCCGGTTTCATGATGAGTGAACCGAGGGATTCAAACTCACAACCAAGATATATCCCGTTCTTGCCGTCTTCCAAATCACCGTGAGAACTTGGCCTAGCTCCAAGAGATATACATTTACCACCATATACAACGGATTCATCCGCGAGACTAAGATCCTTGAACAAAGGTGTCTTGTGATCCCGCCCTAATACCTTCTTAAATGCTTGGGCCTCCTTGGGAGTGAACCCCTCCTCATCACTTCTTCATCGGGACCATCGTCATCGGAGTCTGATGCATATGCATGGGAAAAAGGGATGGATTGGTCCATTATCTCTTACACATGATATTGCTCGAGATCACCCACATTGTTGTCATGGAGATCAACTTCGTTGTCATCCTCCTCATACTCATAATTGTCCTCTTCAAAAGTTTCATTTTGGTTGTTTGAAACCAGGCTCAATGTTGGCCAAACTTGTTGCGTCAAATGAGGTTCACTAACTTGATCTTGGTTCATGGGTGGGGGAGGACTAGAAACCAATGGGGAGGGGTTCCGGTTCAAGTCCAGATGCAAACTAGACACAACCTTCTTGGAGGCAAATAACTCAAGAGCCTTGTCTAGAGATTCCGCAACCGTCTCCTTGTATGCAACCCAATGTTACTCGGAGTTCGCACGCATTGTTTTCCAATGGATGTGCATTCCAAAACCAACATTATGCCTTCCCTCGAACTCAACAACGTCACTTGGGTCCATCCAATTCAAATCCTTCCTCACTTGTTCCAAGACATCCGCATAGCTAGGACTACTCTCAAACACCATGTCAAGCTCATCCGGGTCCGGCTCAACACTGCCTTTCAAAAAGGCCTGTTTATCCACATGATGAACATAAACACATGTTCTTCCCATCCCTACAATAATCAAAAACACACATATATCAAGTAAGTACTTAACAAGATATTTGCACAAAATACATAAGCCCTAACATATATATGCAAAAATAACCCTAACTCCCACTTAACAATAACCACAACCCTAACCATAGCATAACCCTAACACCAACATAAAACACACATAACCCTAACCCTAGCATAGTATGAAGCCTAACCATACCAAATTAGCAAAGAAACATAACATGATTCAACACAAATTTCCTAATACAAGCCAAAACTAGGGTTTCCCCAAACTAGCAAGATTTGAGCAAATGTGACAATTCCTATGGATGAAAAAGAGGGGATCGGAGGAGATTACCTTAAGGGAGGGGTTGGCTTTGAAATCCACGGTCAAAAACTCCGGATTTGCAAGATTTGAGAAGGATTTGAGAGGGGGGAGGAGGAGAGAGGAGGGCCGCAAGGCTCAGGGTTTGGGTGGGGTGGGGTGGGAGGGGTGAGAGGGTGGGGCCAGCCTAAGTGACAAACAGACTGTGCAGCGCCTAAGGCACGGGTGCTGCACATTGCAGGTGTAGCGCCTATGCCCTAGGCGCTGCACATTACAAGTGTGACGCCTATGCTTTAGGCGCTGCACGGCTAGATGTGGGGCCGCCCTGGCCCCGGGCTGCCACGCTGGCCGAGCATGCGGCGCCTAAGTCAAGGGCGCTGCATAGTGCAGTGCAGCGCCCGGCTGTTGGGCGCCACACAAAACGGTCAGTTGTGAAATTTTTTCAAGACCAGTTCAGATCATGAAATGATTTCGTCCACGGGTCAAATATGTGTTTTTTGCCGAGAAATGAGGAGAGGATTTGCGCGGAATCTCGGGAACTCCCCGCTCGCTGGCTCGTTGCAAAAAAATTGTTACATGATTCGCTCTATAAGAAAATGCTAGGTAAAAGGATTGTCATAAAACATTCACATTCTGTCAAATAAATTAATCTTGGTCATTTCTAAAAATGTGTCTCAGCCGATAAAATTATGTCAGTGGTGACAGGTGCGGCTGGATCATGTAGGGTGTTAAGGGACCGACGGAACCAAAGAATAATTTTCATAGCAAGGAAGTCTTGGTGCACCTCATGAAAATATTAATCAAGTCATGAACGTCATCTAAGCATTGGTTCTCTCAAGTACTCTGGTGCAAACACCTTGATCACTGTAGTAGCAAATCTAACCATGGCCTCCAGGCATGTTCTCTCAGACATCTGGAGGTACTCGACGCATAAATCTGGGGTCGTGCCATAGCCAAGTACCCTCATAGCACTTCTGGTGACCAGAGAACTTGTTGCTTTCAACGGCATGCTTTCTTCAGCTCGAATCAATCATCATAGGCCCAAACACTTGGTAGATGTGTTCGAACACATGTTGTTGCATTTAAAATCTACAACAAAAATAGGGTTTGAATAACTTATACGTCTCCAACATATCTATAATTTTTTATTGTTCCATGCTATTATATTACCCGTTTTGGATGTTTATGGGCTTTACTTTACACTTCTATATCATTTTGGGACTAACCTACTAACCGGAGGCCCAAATTAATTGCTGTTTTTTTGCCTATTTTAGTGTTTCGAAGAAAAGGAATATCAAATGGAGTCCAAACGGAATGAAACCTTCGGGAGCGATCTTTTTGGAACAAACACATTCCAGTAGACTTGGAGTGGATGTAAAGCAGAAGCCGAGACGGCCACGAGGTAGGAGGGCGCGCCCTAGGGGGGTGGGCATGCCCCCCACCCTCGTGGGCCCCTCGTGGCTCCCCTGACCTACCTCCTTTGCCTATATATACTCCCGTACCCTGAAAACATCCAGGAGCACCACAAAAAACTATTTCCACCGCCGCAACCTTCTGTATCCGTGAGATCCCATCTTGGAGCCTTCACTGGCGCTCCGGCGGTGGGGGAACTGACCATGGAGGGCCTCTACATCATCTCCAAGGCCTCTCCGATGAGTTGTGAGTAGTTTACCACAGACCTTCGGGTCCATAGTTATTATCTAGATGGCTTCTTCTCTCTCTATGAATCTCAATACAAAGTTCTCCTCGGTCTTCTTGGAGATCTATTCGATGTAAATCTTTTTGTGGTGTGTTTGTCGAGATCCGATGAATTGTGGGTTTATGATGAAGTTTATCTATGAGAAATATTTGAATCTCCTCTGAATTCTTTTATGTGTGATTGGTTATCTTTGCAAGTCTCTTCGAATTATCAGTTTGGTTTGGCCTACTAGATTGATCTTTCTTGCAATAGGAGAAGTGCTTAGCTTTGGGTTCAATCTTGCGGTGTCCTCTCCTAGTGACAGCAGGGGCAGCAAGGCACGTATTGTATTGTTGCCATCGAGGATAAAAAGATGGGGTTTATATCATATTGTTTGAGTTTATCCCTCTACATCATGTCTTCTTGCTTAATGCGTTACTCTGTTCTTATGAACTTAATAATCTAGATGCAGGCAGGAGTCGGTCGATGTGTGGAGTAATAGTAGTAGATGCAGAATCGTTTCGATCTACTTGTTACGGACGTGATGCCTATATACATGATCATGCCTAGATAATATCATAACTATGCACTTTTCTATCAATTGCTCGACAGTAATTTGTTCACCAACCGTAATACTTATGCTATCTTGAGAGAAGCCACTAGTGAAACCTATGGCCCCCGAGTCTATCTTTTATCATATAAGTTTCCAATCTACTTTTATTTGCATCTTTACTTTCCGATTTATATCATAAAAATACCAAAAATATTTATCTTATCTTATTGTCTCTATCAGATCTCACTTTCGCAAGTTACCGTGAAGGGATTGACAACCCCTTTATCGCGTTGGTTGCAAGGTTCATGTTTGTTTGTGTAGGTACGAGGGACTTTTGAGGAGCCTCCTACTGGATTGATACCTTGGTTCTCAAAAACTGAGGGAAATACTTACGCTACTTTGCTGCATCACCCTTTTCTCTTCAAGGGAAAACCAACGTAGTGCTCAAGAGGTAGCAATAACGCACCGGGGGCAAAGTAGTCGTCGTACAACATCATATGCCCTAGTGCCCTCTGTCGGTTCAACACTCTATGTCCCTTTGTTGAACCATTGGTGTTGAGAACATGATGCCTACGCATGCTCTACATCTTCAAGAATCGCCCTCCGGGGTGTCAAAGTCCGACATGGCGGATGTCTCGACTCTACCAAACCTCCCTCTAATTTGATGTCGGTTTGCAGGATTTCAGACGTTTGAACCAGTCTAAATAATTTTCATAGCGGGGAAGTATTGGTGCACCTCATGAAAATATTAATCAAGTCATGAACGTCGTCTAAGCATTTTTCATCATCTAATGTCGGTCACCCAAATTATTTAGACTGGTTCGAATGTCTGAAATCCTGCAAACCGACATCAAATTAGAGGGAGGTTTGGCCGAGTCGAGACGTCCGTCACGTCGGACTTTGACACCCCGGAGGGCGATTCTTGAAGATGTAGAGCATGCGTAGGCATCATGTTCTCAACACCAATAGTCCAACAAAGGGACATAGTGTTGAATCGACAGAGGGCACTAGGGCATATGATGTTGTACGACGACTACTTTGCCCCCGGTGCGTTATTCAAACCTTGTTTCTGTCGTAGATTTCAAATGCAACGACATGTGTTCGAACACATCTACCAAGTGTTTGGGCCTATGATGATTGATTCGAGCTGAAGACAGCATGTCGTTGAAAGCAACAGGTTTTATGGTCACCAGAAATGCTATGAGGGTACTTGGCTATGGCACGACCCCAGATTTATGGGTCGAGTACCTCCAGATGTCTGAGAGAACATGCCTGGAGGCCATGGTTAGATTTGCTACTGCAGTGGTCAAGGTGTTTGCACCAGAGTACTTGAGAGAACCAAATGTCGCAGACACAACAAAGCTCATAGCACTTGAAGAAGCAAGAGGTTTTTAGTATGCTTGGATCTTTGGATTGCATGCACTGGAGAATGAAAGAACTGCACATATGCTCAATAAGGGCAATATCAGAGAAATTGTAAAAAGCCCACAATCATTCTTAAAGTAGTTGTATCACAATACAACTGGATTTAACACTCTTTTTTTTGCATGCCAGGGTCTTACATTGACACCAACATGTTGTGGTGGTATCCATTGTTTGCAAAGTTGTGTGCGAAAGAAGCTCACACGTGTAACTATACCATCAATGTTCACATTTTCATCAAGTTTTCAATTTTTTTTAAAATTTTGTTTGCAAATTTGGAAAATGTCTGTGTTTTAGAAAAATGTAGAGAGTGAAAAAAAACCTGGAGAATAAAACTACGGAGGTGATTAATCGAACCACGGACCTCTGGTTGTCAACTGTAGTAGCTAACCACGGACCATGTACACATAAGCAACGCAGTTTATAAGAACTCTAAGCTGTGATAGGTTTTCACTTTTTTGGATAAATTCAGTGTGATTGCTTTTAAAAAAGGTGATTTTTTTTAAAACACAAACATTTCAAATTTGCGAACAATTTTTTTTTTTTGAAAACTTGATGAAAATGTGAACATTTTTAAAAACACAAACATTTCTGAATCGGTGAAAAATTTTTGATAAATTTGATCATTCTTTAAAATGTTTCTTAAAACATGAACAATTTTTGAAACCCTGACTTTTCTAAAAAAAAGTGAACATTTTTGGATCTATGAACAATGTTTTAAAACAGGAACAAGTTTTGCAACCTTGAACAAAAATTGAACTCGGGAATATTTTTTGGAAGAACCATACATTTTTTCAAATTGTGAACATTTTCGAAAAGCACAAACAATTTTTGGAATATGATCTATTTTTGAAAAAAAATAGAAAACAAATTTTGACAGGTGAACAAATTTTCAATTTCTGAACATTTTTTTTAAATGTAAAGAAAAATTGAAATTCCAAATATTTTTCTGAAAAATGTGATTTTGTTTTGAAAAACATGCTTTTTTAAAAAAATTCAAACAATATTGAAATCCTGAAAAATCAAAACATGAAAATGAGAATAAATAAGGGAAACTCTTACCATCACCCGGCGGATCGCGGCGTCCGCGTCCGCCACCTCCCCTGCCTCACACGTGTCCCAGTGAGATTCCACACACTATCCTTTGTCGAACGCATTTCGCAATGAAGCTGTGTTTACAAACATATATAAGCGTTGCAATGGTCTACGACGAGTCTATGTTTTGTAATAAAATATCTCTTACAAAAAATTTCTGCAACAAGACCTCGGTTGCAAAAAAATTGCAACTAAAACTCAGTTGCAAAAAAGTGCAACAAAACGAATGTTGTAGAAAAATTCTGCAACAAGACCTATGTTGCAGAAATAATCCTGCAACAAGACCCGTGTTGCAGAAGTAATCCTGCAACAAGGCCTGTGTTGCAATAAGGAAGGCACGTCCAACGCTCAATGCTGTGGTGCGCCATTGTGTTGCAGGATTTGGCGTCGACGGCTTCAGCCTCAGAAGCGCGGTAGCGACATTTTCGCGGTGGCGGGGCTGGCGCCGCCAGCGTGCAGTGTGTCTGGATGGCATACGGTTTTTTTTTACGAAGCAGTGGTTGTTGCAGGAATAGTCACGCGCGCGGTAATTGGATCGGATGGTTGTCGGGGCGCGTATCGGACGGTGATACAGGTGGCGGATGTTTACAAAACATCCGCCGGCCGACGCGTAAAAAAAGACACAGAAAAATGAAAGAAACGAAAAAAAATTAATAAAACAGAAAAACAAGTAAAAAGAAACAAAAACAGAAGAAAAAAACGGTTCAGGAACCTTCTCAAAACTGGTAGAGAATAGTACAGAAAATCTTAGGTTTACTAATGGGCCGGCCCACTAGGTTGCTCGCTCGCTAGTTCATATGTGTTCGGCAATTTGGCGCATTGAGCGTCAATTAGGAAATTCCGTATCTTACCCGAGATGATGTTTCTTTTAGATTTTTTTTTTGAGGGATATGTTTTACTTTTAGATGCGCGGGATTGTGGCCTAATTATGGAAGCCCAGAGGGTCGTGATTCGCCAGCGCACCGACTCCCACTCAGCCCAATGGTGGCCTTTATAATCCCCAAACAGCACCAACTTCTCCACCCCCAATCCTAGGGTCCTCCAATCTCTCCCCCCAGATCCCGCGGCGTGGTGAGTTTAGCGCAAGAAAGAGAGCGATGGCAGGTGAGGAGGGTTCGTCGAAGGCGCGCACCACAAGGAGCGGACCCAAGAGGGCGGCGAAGGCGCGCACCACAAGGAGCGGATCCAAGAGGGCGGCGAAGGCATCAGTGTCCGGCGGCGAGGAGTATGTGCTGACGCGGCGCCACGAGAAGAGCGCACCGAGGTCGTGCACCACCAAGCGAAAGGCGGAGGAGTCTGTCCGCATCACCAGGAGTAAGGCGGCGGCGCAGGCAGCGGCGGCTGCCAAAGGCGATGAGGAGGAGGTTCCAGCGAAGAAGAAGGGCCGGCTGGCGCAGGAGGAGATCGATCGCATCATCGCCCGGGATCAGGATAAGGACCGTCTCCCTTTCGGCGTCGTGGAGCTGAAGCGACGGAACCCTGACTTGATTCCGTCGCCGGAAGAGGAGATGGACGAGGAGATGATGTACCTCTACGTGGAGGCGCGCGTGACTTACAAGGTTCGGGAGCTTTTCCCGAAATTCCAGGCCTGGGTCCGCAGCGAGTACCGCAAGAAGGGTTATGTCGAGGTTGACAATGACATCCTCGTTGGATTGGAAGATACCAGGGTATGGGAGGAGCAGCTTAAGGCAGACTTAGACGCTGGCAGAATTTAAGGCAGAGCAAGCCCCATGCATGAGATAGAAAGATCATCCTACCTGTGTTAGCCATCTGCCTGTGATGATGCAGTTTAAGTTTATCCATGGTGTTTCTTATGCCTTTTTTATCATCTCTACTAAATGTTATCATTATTGTAATTGATGAACGCCTTGT